>JAPTHA010000003.1:3525166-3537653 GCA_029814585.1 Gymnapogon annona
CCCCACCCCCCCCATGCTGTTTCAGTGCTGCTGCCTGTCTCTTAGCAACAACTGCACACCCGTTAGAGCTCAGTGAGTGCTTTTACAAACACACCCAGGAAGACACACTTATACGCGCACAGACTCGCAGACATACGCGCGCACACACACACACACGCGCGCACTCACTCTCACATTCACAGGCATGCCGGTGCAAACACATCCACACTTCACACGCGTACACACACACACACTCACACACACAGGGTCTAGTTCCTCATTGAGGGTTGCTGCTGGCAGGCCTGTGAGTCTGCAAGCCTTTGTGGCAGTGAGATAGATGGGAAGAGAATAGATATGCCGTACAGCTACCACGTACAGAGTGATTGTGCCTCCACAGACTATATGCACAACAGGCCAACTGCCCAAACTGGGAAATGACAGACTTCCACCTCTAATTTCACACCGGCATGTTGCGCTTTCCACACTCGGCTGCGTGTTGTTTTGTTTTCTTCTATAAGCACACGCCACACAAAGGCTCCTGAAAACTTTTTTTTTTTTTTCTTACACGCACAGACGCAAAATGCACAAGATAAGAATTTCCTAAACAACCTCGTCGTTCAACAAGCACCCTTTCTTTGTGCCAACACATTCAACAGATCATCATGTGGGAACAGTGCACACCGTCGGCTCTGTTCACAGAGACAATACTACACCACCATGGGTTCCAAAACCCCAGAGCCATTGACAGTAAAAAAAAAAAAAAAATGCACCAAAAATTTATTGGATACATATGATGGTGAATATATGAGAATGGTAGCTGATGGATGCTGGGAGTGTTGGCTTAAACAATGAATCATAGTGGGAGGACTCCATTGGCTGGCACCGCAGCTCCGTCAGAGTACCCCCCACAGAGCACACTAGAGAAATATTTGCATGTGTGTCTTTGTTTTGAGTGTGACCGTGCACGACTATTACATGTGTGTCTATTGACATATGTGCGATACGTACATCTTTATGTGCAAATCGGCGTGTGAGTGTGTGGGAGGATGAAGCTGCGAGGGCATATTTTCACATGTGTCTGTCTGTCTGTGTGTGTGTGTGTGTGTGTGTGTTGGTGTGTGTCACCGTGTGTGTTTGTGAGTGACAGCGCACACGTATATGTGTAAGCACGTGCAGCAATGTTTAATTAAAGCATGTGTTCCCCCTCCCTTCTCTCTCTCTCTCTCTTTCTCTCACTCTCACACACACACACACAAACACACCGGTCAGATGGAGCCTTAATTAATGAATGCTGTTTAATTAGAAGAGAGTGAAAGTGAGAATAAAAATGGGAGTGGAGAGGGGAGAGAGGAATAGATGTGAGGGAATGAGGGTGAGGAGGGTTAAACTACAGACTATGTAGTGTGTCTGTCTGTCTCTGTGTGTGTGTGTGTCTGTGTGTGTGTTTGTGTGTTCATCTGCATGTTTGTCTGTCCCAGTTGTGTCATTTTTCACAGCAGAACATTGAGGTTGCTCTGCTCCATGTGTGCAGCCCCAAACTCTCCTCCAGCAAAACTCTCCCACTCTTCTTCCTCCTCCTCCCACTCTTCCTCCTCCTCCTCCTCCTCCTTTTCCTCCTCGTAGGCTGCAGTTTCATCCTCATCTTTTTTCTCCCTTCTTTCAATCACTTCTTTAAACTTTCTCTCCCGCGTCGTGCCTACCTTAACCCCCCCCCCACCACCACCACCACCTCTACCCCCTCTCATTCAAATCTTTCACTTCCATCCACTTCTTTTTTTGTGTCTCTCGTTCTCTGCCATACTTTCTCACCCATTTACTCACTCGCATAGGAGTCCGTTCCAGCCCCCCCTCTCCCCCCCACCTCCCTTACTATTTCTCTCCCACTCTCTCTGTCCTCCTCCCTCCCATCTAATCAGAGCCATATGTTTGAGGGGGAGGCAAGAGAGATCTGACGATGGACAGGGTTGTGTTGTGTGCAGAAGGGGGGGGTTTAGATGGGGGGGGGGTGCGGTGCTTTGGAGCCAGTCCCGCGTGGATATCCACGCGAAGTGTGGCATGCACGCATCGTGGTATTTGTGTTTTGACTGTGCACGCAATGCGAGTCACGTGTTGACCGTGGTGCACGTGCGGTCCGGATTTCACCGGTAACACCACCGACTGTCTCGCACGCGTTTCGTCTCCACTGCTCCGTGTCTGTGTAATCCCCCCCCCCCCCACCCCTCTATCGTTCCTGTCTTTCTGTCACCTTCATTTCTCCATCCTCTTAACGCCTCTCTATTCATCACCTCTCTGCTTCCCCCTGGTGGCTGCGATTATTCACACATTCTCATTCTTCTTGCACCTTTCCAGCTCGGGGGGGCTTTTGTAATGCACATGAATTGTTGTGGCCAAAAAAAAAAAAGTGGCACGGAGTGTGCGCTTGCGTGCGTGCGTGCGTGCGTGCCTCACACCACTAAAACCTCAGCTGTTTCTCCCATGAATGGTATATTACATATGCAGCAGGGGTCTCCACTCAGGGTGGAGATTAGGTAATGTGGACCACAGCAGCAGCAGTATTCTTTTCAAACTTGTCGTTATGGCTTCTCACTGATGGTGAGCATGTCTGGAAACCCAATATCAGAAAGTTTATTGGCGTTAGTTTACATTTGCGCCCACGGTCTGTTATTATTCATTAAAAAAATGAGCAGAAACTTCCACCAGACACGAGTAAAATTATATTGCAAGTCATCTTCCACAATTATTTTGTCTGATGTGAGATGGTGCAGCACTCACCAAAATACTGATTCTAGTCTGGTCTAATGCTTGCTGTGACATCATGAACTAATTTTTTATTCTCTTTTCTTTCTGCTCCACCCTTTTTCCCCCCTCTTTTTTTTTATCCCTGCACACCATCTCTCCTACCTCCTTCGCTGTCCCTATCTCTGTCTGTCTGTCTCTTTCTCACTCTCCAGAAACCATGGGCAAAAGACAGGAGCAGAGGCGAGAGAGAGAAGTATGTGAGCTCTCCACTGCAGTATTGATGACCCAATGATCCCCTGCAGAACAGAGCCAGTCAAGCAGACAGAGTGAGGCTCAACTCAGAATCAAAATCAGAATCAGCGCTACAACTATTCGGTAAAAGCAATCAGTTCAGCAAGATATGAATGGGAAACGTAATTTAATGTGGAAATGCTGCTGTGTGGGTGGCACACTTAATAGAATAGAGAGCATTAGAGCATTACAGACCCGTCTGTGGCCCGTGGCCAACAATGTTGATGATTTTATCAGACAGTTTTGACTGTCCTGCGACTGACCAACACAATTCGCTCTTGATGAATCTCAATCAAGCGGTACGATGAAACATGACGACCCTAGCTTACTTTGTGGACTTCCCATTCAGATGAATTTATTATCTCTTTCTCTCCTTAGGTGAATACTCCTGCCAGTTGTTTAAGGGGAAGACACCGTGAAAAAACACTAATTTACAAACACAGCCCAAAGACAAGATCCTTCTCTCCCCCGTCCCCCCCTTAGTACCAGCGAGACTGTCTCCTGAATGAGTGGCTTGTCAGATCACCTACATTCAGGCCGATCTGGGGCTCCAGTGGGCTGTGGCGGGACGAGAGCAGAGGACAAAGGCTGCATAGGGGGACTCGAGGGACTGGAAGGACCTGAGCTCTGGACCAGGGAGCTGGGGTTCCAGGAGGGGTCCCAGGCTCCCTCTAACTCTAACAATGTACTGGCCCTAGTGAGCTCAGACCACTTTTCCCCCTCCTCTCCTTCCACCCTGTCCAACGGCCTCCATCTGCAGGGCAGACTGGGGCACAACACCTGCAGGCGGAGGCAGACGCAGACTCCTGCTGAGACCCTCACTTTCGCAGAGACGCTCCTCAACATGCAAACGCACATGGACCCAGATATGCACGCACAGGCACACGTGGACAACTGCGGACACGTGGACGTTAACTCGCACCTCGAGCATCCCAGAACTCTTACACCAGAGGCCATACACGCACCCTCACCCCAGCCCCTACCTCTGGCACTCGGCAATCACCCGGTCCCCAACAATCAGCTGGCAGCCCCGGTCCTCACTGCAGAGACGGACATGCCCTCCACCTTTTGCCCTGTCCCCATCGGTTCAAATCCAAACACAGGCCCCTCCCCTCTACCTGTGGAGGCCGAGAAGAAGTATGCACTACGCAGTTCCGGACGTCCCAGGTTCCCGTGCCACCTGCGCAAATCCTCCCGCCTACGCCGAAGCACAGACGATGGAGAGAAGAGGACAGGAAAGGAGCGAGTAGCTGAGGAGGAGAACGAAGGAAGGGAGAAGATTTGGGGCGTGAAAGAGGAGGAAGTGGCTGTTGTAGAAAAAGAAGAGCGCCCGGCTGTTGAAGTGGTCCTCCCTCCGGCCCCCTGCCCCACAGACCTCCCTCTTGCTTTGACTGTACCTAAACCAGTTCCCAAATCCTTAGCTAAACCTGGTCCCAGACTCGGGCATAAACCTGGCCCAAAGTCCAGGTCTAGGCCCGCACCAAAGCCCATACACCGCGCGGCTCCAAAAAGTATCATGAAGCAACGAGCAGCGGCCCAGTCCCTCGCTCAGCGCACCAACCCTCATCTCTCTTTTCCAAGCACGCCCAACATCCCCGCACCTCTGCTCAGTCTGAAGAAAGAACCCGTCGTTGAGACTGTAGTAACGCCCCTCAACAACCGCCGCCGTGGACGCTTCGTTGGTGTAAGTTGTTTTTTTATTACATTTTTGCCATAAAAATACGAGATTGTTTGAAATGCAGTGTTGGGAGACGCTCTTTACAACGGTCTTTAACTTCAGTGAATGTACTCTGACCACACTGTGAAGTTACTCCACCATGAAAGTTAAAGTAGATCAATGTAAAAAGTAGTAAAAGCATGAACACTAAGGATGGTCATTGTGCTGTAAACCAAGCACTTTGCACTCGTGTTTGGTTTAAACCTCCAGCAATCTATGATATTCTATATTATAGCGGTGTCAAACATGCGGCTTGGGGGACAAATGCAACCCATCTAAGGTTCCAATCCGGCCCATGATACGAATTTGTGAAATACAAAAACACCTTGGAAAAAAAAAGTATACTTCAGGTTCCACATATAGGGACAAAAATGTTACCACAATAAACACCTGCGACTTCAAATTTTTGTCTGTGTAAATGTTAATATTTTCAAAAAACATGAATAACTTGAACAAATATACACAACCTGAAATGTCTGAAGAGAAGTAAGTGTAATTTTAACAATATTTGTCGATCCACCGTGATCTGTAAGCTGTAATGTACATGTATAAATTATAAAGTGAGGTATAATATTGTTTAAATTACACTTATTTTAATGTAAACATGTTAGTTACAAGCTGAGGTATAATGTTGTTCAAAGGTCAGTTATGTATAACATGTACACATATAAATTAGAAACATTAGAGTCATAATATTGTTAAAATTACACTTCATTTTCTCAAGAGTTTTGAGGTTGTTAATATTATTCACATTGTTTTAAAGGACAGTTTGTTGACATAAACATTTTCATCGTATTTGGGAATGTTTGGAGTTGACATTATTGAGATGTTATTATTGGACTGGTCTGATCCAGTTCAGACCAAATCAGGCTGAATTTGCCCCCCTGAACTAAAATGAGTTTGACACCTCATTTTACACGGAACAATGACGTAGTGTCATTGTTCCGCGAGAACCGTGTGTCTCTAAAAAGTCCAGCTTGTGTGCGCTCGGAAACGAGGCCTGATTCAAGCTATTCAGCCTATTTCAATGTATTTTATTGCAAATCCATGAGGGGGTTTTATGAGTTTATTCAGCTTAAAAAGTAGGAGAATTTCGCGGCCCATAAACCAACGCTTAATCCATCAGTTTATGAAAAGCAGCAGAACTCTATATGTTTGGAGATACGTGTTTTAACAGACTGGAAGTGTGTGAAAAGTGTGTTAAATGCGCCTTTGCTTCTGACGTGATGGATCAGACTGGCAATTCCAGACATTGAAAATACTCGAGTAAAATGCCATAGATTTGCATTTATACTTGAGTGAAAATACAGTTTCACTTGACCACAGTCTTTTTTCTTCATATTCTGTTTCTTTTCTTTTCTTTTTTTTAGGTTAGGAGGATTGTCGTCAAGGTGGCTCGCATTCCCGTAAGCCTTAGCCGTCGACAGAAGAGCTACAAGATATCCAACTTGGAGACGGTTACAGGTGCAGAGAAAAGCAACGAAGGCACCGTGGAAGGATCAGATGCAGTCCGAGAGCCAACTGCACTTCTACGCATGAAGAATAATGGCAAGAGTGTTATGGTGATGTTTCCTCCTGGAGAGATGCCTGTTATTCTCAAGCGCAGGCGGGGACGACCACCTAAACAAGCTGTGCCAGGAATACCGGGAGAGCCTCCAAATCCTGGAAACGCTGCCACTAGTGGAGATCCGATCAAGAAGCCTCGTAGGCGCCGTCGGACTAAACTCCCTTGTCCTTATCCGTCTTATGTTAATGATACTAACGATGTGAAAACAGAATATGGGGACGTTTTGTCCAAGTTGGCCTTTTTAAACCGCCAGCCCCCCACCACCGGCCGCTGCTCTCCACCTCGCTGCTGGACACCTAGTGAACCGGAGAGCTTTCATACCCCTTTGGAAAATCCTGGAATATCCACCTTGCTGCACCGGCTCACTGGATTTAGACGCCCCCGAGGTGGCAGAGGAGGAGGCCTCGGCAGAGGTGGAGGTGCAGCAGGGGGAATTGGAGGAAGCGAGCGCAATAAAAGCACTTTCAGTGACTTCTTTGAGTCCATTGGCAAGAAGCGGAAACTGAGCCCCTCGTCTGAGCATGGATTACCTCGAAAAAGAGGCAAGGGCGTAGGTGGAGTCGGTAGGGGAGGTGGCGTCGCAGGAACCGAGCCCGGCGGAGAGAAAATCAGGAGGAGACGTATGAGAAAAAATGGGGCATTTAAAGGGGAGGGCTCAACCATGGGGCAGGACTGGCTTAATGGGGCAGGGGAGTGGGGGGAGGAGGGAGGGATGGAGAAGTTGGTGAAAGGTGTGGGTGGGTATCAGCTCTGTGGGTCTCCAAGGGGGGGATTTCCCTCCTGTGAAGTTGGGAGAGGGGGCGCTTACAGCAGCCTGGGGGGAGGCAGATGTCTGGCCGGGGAGGACTCACAGGGTCTGTTTGCCGGGTATTTCCGGTCACTGCTGGACTCAGACGACTCCTCAGACTTGTTAGACATGTCGTCGTCACGGTCAGACCACGGCAAAGGTCCATCCAACCCCAGCTATGAGCCATCCAGCCCCGCCACCGGCCACAACTGGTCTCCTGCTTTCCCCAAGTGGAGTTCCAAGGGTGGGGGTTCGGGAGGGGACGGCTCATTGCAGACTCACTGCTCCTCAGCCAGGTCTCCTTACAGCTACGGCAGTCTGGCTCAGACCTCCCCCACCACGTCCACCTACCCCAAATCCACACCCCCGTCTCTCTCACACTCCCCCAGCTCCCCCCATCCCACCTCTTACGCCCACTTCCCCTCTGGGTACTCATCCTCCTCTCCTGCAGGAGTCTCACAGAGGTCGTCAGACTGCAGCTTCGCATATGGGTCTGGACTTAACAGCGGCAAGAGCACCCCTACAGGTCAGATGGGTTATTCTAATTACCAGACAGGAGCCAAGCGTGGCTACGGTGGATATCATTCCTCCATGGTGCGGGGAGAGTCGTCTGGTCCCGCCTCTCCAGGAGGAGGCTACATGGCCGTGGCCAAAGGTGGACCTTTCAGCTCCTCTTCCCCTGAAGGTTTTAAACAGTTCAACCCCAACCTGTGGAGCTACAGGTAAATGATTTATGTCACTCTGCTCTCATAGAAACCAAGACTGTGAAATGTGGCGTGATGTTATAGGGCAGGGGTGTCAAACCCATTTTAGCTCAGGGAACAAATTCAGCAACATTTGCTGTGAAGTGGGCGGGGCCAGAACAATAATATCAGAATTACATATCAGTAATGACAACTCTTTCCTCATATGATCAAAATGTTTATGTCTACAAACTGTCCTTTAAAACGTTGTGAATATCATCAACAACCTCAAAACTACTAGGAAAAAATTGTATTGTTCACAATATTGTACCTCAGATTGTAATTTATACGTGTACATTACAACTCATAGATCACAGTGGATCTACAAATACACAAAACATTTAGTAACAGGTAGAATATTGTTAAAATTACACTTCAGACATTCCAGGTTGTTTGTAGTTGTTCAGGTTATATATGTTTTTTTGTGAAATGATACTTTTGTTTAAATGTAAAGACAGAGAAAGATTTGAAATTGTATTTATAGGTTAGGTGAAAATTTTTCCCTGTCTGTCTGTAGAACTTGAACTATAATTTTCACAAATATGGTAGGTGTAATTTTTGCACTCAACAAATTCATCCCACTGGCTGAATTAGAACCTTTATCGGGCCACATTTGGAACCCGGGCCACATGTTTGACACCCCTGTTATAGGACTAATGCTTAGTCATTCTGAAATGTAGCTCTTTTATTCTTTCACTTTCCCTTTCTGGGTTAAAGAACCAAACAGGTGGTTTGGGATTCTTCCAGTGTTTCTAATGTTTTTTTCAACAGTATATAATTTATCAGAATTCTTAAAAATATAATACAATTACATTTATTATTATTATTATTATTATTATTCCCATATGCAAATTTTACAAAAGCTTGATGATATCTAATAAATAAACAACGTAAAAGAAACTGCTCAAAAAAGTTTCCATGTCCATTTGACATTCATTCGGTTTTCAGCTGTGTGCTGTGACTTCTGTCCTGCCCTTAAACCCTATAATTGTATAGAAACAATGAAGAGTTTTTCCTCAATGGGCTTTAAACTTGTCCGTTTCAGATTTGTGGATGCAAAATATTGATTGTGTTGGTATGGTCAGAGTAAATATCAAAGGGTGGTTTAATGTAAATATCTATTTATAACTGACAGTGATGGAAGTTGTACTATGGTCAAATCAAAGAATGCATTACATTTAGAATCTATTGTCGCTTTTAGTCATATTGTTATCAATGTGAGCATATTAATGGTGAAATAACAGTTTGTACCTGACTGTGGTTAACTCAGGGCTAAAATATGCACTATGGTAATCTTGATCATTTTAAACATGGTTTGAATCTTAATGACTTGAGTTTACAGTACATTGAGTAAACTTTAACGACATCTAGCTGTGAGGTTACACACTTAAACATTTAAAAGCTGAGTCTAACCTATTATGCTTGTTCGACTCTAGTTTTTTTTTGTTTGTTCTGGGGTTTTTAATTAAGGGAATATGTTGACTCCTGTCCACATTCAAAACAAAGTAGGAAACAGTTATGCACGTTAATACTGAATGACACAAGCCATAAGGTGGAAAACTGAGAAGTTCTCTCTACAGGAAAATGGAAGCATCTGAACCTTCAGATGATATAAACTCACTTTAGTTCAGGGGCCATATAGAGAACAATATGATCTCAAGTGGACCAGACCAGAAAAAAACACCCAGCATAATGACATATACGGTTATCATTGCCACATGTTCATTACAATGTACAGATCACAGTGGATCTAGAAATACACAAAACATTTAGTAACAAGTAAGAATATTAATAAAATTACAATTACACAACTTTATTTATTCCACTATGGGTATACAAGTGCACATTGTAAATATTTTTCATGTAATTGTACTTTAGAATTGTCATTATTTATAGGTTATTATGTTATTGTTTTACTAGTCTGATTCACTGGAGACATCTTCAGTGTAATTTTTGCATTTGACAAATTCATTTCATGGGCCACCTTTGTTGGGCTGGTTTTGGACCCTGGGCTGCACATTTGACACCCCTGACATTATGACATTTCGTTACCAGATTCATTGTGTGTGTCTGTGTAATGACAATAAAGGAAGTCTAAGTCTGATATGAACGTTCAACAAAATGAAAACAACGATTCTTGGTTTTTACTCAATGACACATTCATGAACCATAATCATGAGTATTATATTCCATTTCGACACATTTAATCCTCTTATACGTATATTTTGCACCAGACCCATAACTACACACAATGCCGGTTTTTGTGTAATTGTGTGTACTGTATGTGTGTGTTTTGCAGTGTGGTAAAATTTTGCCATGTGTTTCTGTTTGTATTGTTTTTCAGACAAGGTTATGGAGGCTGGTCATCAGATGGCTTTGGGCCTCAGTATCACGGCTACAGTGAGTATGGCTCCACTGAGTCCAAAGACATCTTGGATATTTCAAATTACACCCCCCAGAAGGCCAAGCGACCACCTTTCCCCGAAAGCCTATCTGAATCCTCCTCTGACTCCTCTCATCTTGGCTCCGCAGCCGGCGGGATTGGACCCAGCGTCACAGGTGGCCTTTACAAACAGAGTGAGGCTCTTCCTGCTGGTGGGGAGGGGGGTCAGTCAAGTTTGTCGAGTCTGGAGAAACTGATGATGGACTGGCACGAGAGCGCTTCGGGGCCTTCTTACAACTGGAGTCAGAATGTCCTTTTCCAAGGGGGGGGCACGAGCAAGCCTGGACGCGGGCGAAGAAAACGGGCTGAGCTGCAATTAGACAAAGAGGCGGGTTCTGGTTTACACTCAGACTCCCCATCCAGTCCCTCCCCTACACCTACTCCTGGACCTAAGAGGGGAGGGGTAGGGCGGGCCAGAGGGTGTAGAGGAAGCAGAGGGGGTTTGTCTCCGTGTCAAAGAGAGCGGCCGTCGGGGGCCAAAGGAAGGGGGAAGGCGCAGTCGGCACAAGCGGGAGTGGGACCCGGGCCCGCCACAGGTCCAGAGGGGTCTGTGCTGTTCCAGGAGGGGCTGGACTATTACAGCGGTGACAGCAGCAGCCTCTCTCCCCTGGCCACCCCCAACCCTGCACCACCTGCCAGCTACCTCCAGGATCCCTGCGAGTACACGTCCCCCTATTCTGCCCACCCCTCCACCCCGTCCTCTGAGGAGCGGTACCCGGCTTTGTACCCTGGAGAATCCTCCTCTTCACTATCACCCAGTGTCTCGTCTCCCCCTTATCCTCCGAAACCCACCCCTCCGCCGCCCCAGTCCTATCACCCCGTCCCCTCCAGGACCTTCTCCCCCTCTTGTTCCCCATCGCCACGGGTGACACCCCACTGCGGCACCGCGCTGAGCCCCTCACATCGCCCCGCTCCTAAAGACACTCAGTTCTCCTCGCAGTACGACTCCCCCAGCTACTGCAGCTCCCCCTACTGGTACGGACAGACGTCACACAGCGGCAGCCCCAGCCCACACTCACACAGCGCACTTTCAAACGCGGCCATGCACACACACAGCAACCCTCACACCAGTCCGCATGGGAACACACACCCGCTCAGCAGTGGGAACACACACGTACACATGAACCCGACGCACCACGACGCCACGCTCCACCACGGCACACAATCGCACACAAACCTGAGCTCGCACATCAGCACCAACGCCGCGTTACATCTGCAGACGAACACGCTGTCCCACTCTATCACACACACCAGCAGTCAGCCCCACAACACACACACCAACACCGGCGCTCACCTCTCCCCACACGCGCACTCCAACGCCAACCCTGGCCTGCACCCCCACTCAACACCTGTGCTCTATGAGGAGCGCAGCCCCCCCTCTGCCATGACCCCCCACAAGAGGGATCTGACCCCACACACCATGAGCCGCCAGGGCCCCCTGCCTCACTCCCCGTACCCCAAGCCCTCCTTGGACTCGTCACCCCATCAGGAGGACACAAGTGGCTACTCCTTGTCCCAGCAAACCTACCAAGGCATGGGACACCGCTACCCCTCCCAAGCGCCTCAGGGGAGTGGGGTGTTGTGCCAGCTTCTGGATCAAGCCAATGATGACAGCTTCAGTGTCACCAGCCTGTAACAGCAGGTGAGTCCAACAGCCAGTCTGCAACACGGACAGTCAGATATACAGTATATAAAAGAACCCTTTAATGGACGTTATGAGCAACCTGTTTGCGTCATGTTGAAGCTTTTTAAAAAGAACAAAATTATTTGGATTTTTCATTAGACAACGTTAAGAATAATAACAAGTCAACAGTTGTGCACTCTGGTAGAAAATAACCTTCTGGATGCAAAAAAAAAGAGGTAGGACGTTCTACAAGATATGGAACCATTTATAAACTACATGGAAAATTCACCAGCGCAGCACATTGGTTCAGCTCTATATACCTGAGCAGGGCTTGTAGGACTTAGGAAGTCAGAGGTCAACATATATCTCTCCGTGCCTCTTGCAGTTCACTTATTTTTGGGTTTTTTTGTTGTTGTGTTTCGTCTGTTGTCTCTTATCCTGCCATTGTGGTCGGGACTGTCGTCTTGTAGAGCAGCGGTCCCCAACCCCCGGTCCGCGGCCCGGTACCGGTCCGTGGGTTATTATGAAAAGCACGGAGGAGAAACCCGTGCCAGCACGAAACCTCAGACTCTACGAACTGAAAACAGTTTTAGGGTT
>JAPTHA010000003.1:3619763-3630355 GCA_029814585.1 Gymnapogon annona
ACCTCACACCTCCTGAGTTCCACAAACCCTGCTTGGGTATATAGAGCTGAACCAATGTGGCGCGCTGGTAACATTTTCCATGTTTAAAAATGATTCCATATCTTGTAGAACATTCTACTTTTTTTTTCATCCAGTAGGTTATTTTCTCCAGGTTCATACAACTGTTGACTTCTAACCACATCTTGATTGGAAGAGTGTTGGGGTAAAATATCCATTTCCTACCAATACATGTCTTAGTGATTGTCTACAGGATTTATGTCAGTTTCTTCACATGGATATTCCATAATTTCACATACCCCCTGACAAAACCCCAAATGAGGGATTATTAACCCGTTTTAGACAGAAAACTACTACAGTAAAAGCACAAATCACCTGGTTTGTGTTAGGTTTGGGTTTTAATAAACGCACTAAGAATATGCTCTGATTGACTGAAACAGAGCTGTCAATCAACAACAAACGTAGACAAGCCTCAAAACTACACTTGCCTTTGGAGCTGTGTCGAGTGGTGAAAACAGCAGTGACTCTCTTATGACTTAGATTCTGATAGTTGTTTACGTCATCTCATCTCACCCCTGACATTTGGGTCAAAGGCCATGAAGCTCTCGTGCTAATATCAGTACTCTCAAATCATGGGCGTGAATTAATTCATTTCTCTACGCTCCAATACACTGGCGTCTTTGGTGTTAACTTCGGAGCTTCTGATTTTAAACACTCTAAAAGATAGTTTTAGGTATTTGTATTTACACTTGGAATTAGAAAGACTATGGATTTCCCCTTTTTAGTGGGTATTACAGTAAAATTCAAGTCAGTCCAAGTAAATTCAGCTGATTTTTGTGTCCTTTTGTTTGCGTGACTCAAGTTTGTTTTCAGGTGTATGATTCAAATCGTGACAGCTACATCTCCAGAGAGGAGATGTTCCTCCTGCTCAGGAACAGCCTCATCCAACCACCCAATGAGGAAGACCCCGAGGAAGGAGTCAAAGACATGGTGGAGATCACACTCAAGAGGATGGTGAGGTTGTTGCTATGTGCGCCCCCCCCCCAATGATTAATACACTAGTGGTGATGCTATATCTGCGCTGTAATCTAACTAGAATTTCACTGTTTTCCCCAATGATTAATACACTAGTGGTGATGCTATATCTGCGCTGTAATCTAACTAGAATTTCACTGTTTTCCCTTTGTAGGACTATGACCATGATGGGAAGGTGTCTTTAGCTGACTTTGAGAGGGCCGTAAGAGAGGAGAAACTGCTTCTGGAGGCATTTGGAAACTGCCTCCCTGATAGAAAGGTAATAACAAATAAGATGTTAATAAAACTCTAATAACTTCCTTTGTCATTACACTGTCCGTCCTTTTGTCGTTTCAGAGTATTCACACATTTGAGCATCAGGTATTTCACCAAGAATGAAGCCGCCAGAACCATGAGAATTTCCAGCTCATTTTTAATATTTACAACCAATATGTAATAAAAAGACATGACATGAAACAATACTGAGATCAATCAGATTCGACGACGTGGCTTGATTTTTTTTGCCACCGGTTTGAGCTCGGGAACTGATTCCACCTAAGAACAAACAGACAAAACAGATTCAAACTTTGACACATTAGATGAGAAAAACACATTTCTGAATCTCTCTCAAAACGTCAGACACTGATTACCTGTCTCATTGTGTTCCTGATCAAGTTGACAGTTGTATTCAGTGATTCATCCTCCATGTCCAGTTTTGGTGGCTCAGGAAGCTTTGGTCCGATAAAGGGCTGAGTATTTCCAGTACCTTCCATCAGTGATTGCTCCTTGTCTTCGTCTATCTTACGTTTCCTGATCTCCAGGTGTGTTTTTCTTGGTACAAATCTTACTGCAGGAGTCCGAGTTGATATTTGTTTGCATTCTATACTCCTAAATTGGCCTGAAGGTGCTTGGCTGCAGCTTGGTCTCTGCCTTGGCTGTTGTGAGTCAGTATACGCGTTGTGTAAAGTTCCCATTTTATCCTCTGTTGGAGCAGTCCCGTGCTGATTTTTCAGTCCTTTATAATGCCATTCCTGAGGAGGCAGAGGTAGTAATGGAAAGCATGGGTCGTTGCTGTTGAAGCTCTCCTTTGGCTGGTCATCAAGGTTCTTATCACGTCCTGTAGTCTGTGTGTCTAATGTTGCTGCTGTGTCAGAGTGTAGGAATGCCGCCTCAGTTTCTTCCTTCTGTTCTTTTTCTTTTGCTTTGTCAAAGGAAACACAAAATTCATGAAATACTTCAGCAACAGTCTGTTAAGAGCATTTTTTTCCCATTACAAGAGTGTAAAGAATATCAGACAAAGAAATGCATTTTTCTATTTTCTAATTTTCTATTATTAGGAATCGCTTTTATTTTTCATTATTTTTCTCACAGTATCTCTCTGTGTGTGTCTTGTCTTATATGTGCTGCTGTAACCTGAAATTTCCCTGTGTGGGACTAATAAAGGTATCTAATAAAGGTATCTAATCATTTTTGTGTCATTGATGAATGCCATAAAGTTCATTAAACATCATAGTAAATATCATTCCTATTAAATATTTGTCAATATTAATAGTATACCAATATTAGGTATACTAATATTGGTGTACTATGATTTTTAAAAGGTCAATGTACAGTAATGGGGTGGAATGGGAGGAAAACCAACAGCAACATCACCCTAATAAATAAATTGCAGCACACTACATAAAATGATCCATCAAGTACAACGAATATTAAACTAATTGTAAAAGACTGAAAGCAATTCTGGTATTGTTATTTTTCCTCACACTTTAATACCAGTATTAACCATCAGCTATTCACTGATAGTTTATAAAATGTTCTCTGTCCCTGTCTCTAGTGAGTAAATGTGCATTTGAAGTGGCATGTACCTATATTCCGAGTAGTCCTCATTATGTATCTCCTCCTGTCCTGCAGCTTCAGCCTGGTGTCATCTACAGTCTCATATTCTGGGACATAGCACACGTGCAGTATACCACCGTAGAAACTCTTCTCATCCATATGTCTTTTGGCTGCCCTAAAAACCCCAAAAAACAAACAAATTTAACTCAAATTGTAAATCAAATCCCCTAAATACTCTCAGCACAATGAAATGTACAAGATGGGTTAAATCATGAACCTGGCACTGGTGAGTTTCTGGAATTTGACAAGGTACACTTCTGTAAACTCCTCAGCGGGGTATTCGTCCAAAGGCCTGTACTCCTCCACGGCACCATAGAGGGCACACAGCTGGATCAGCTCCGTCATCACCCCAATAGCTGGGACCCCTTGGATCATCACATACTGTGACTCTAAATTAATAGTGTAAACCTGTAAAAAAAATGTAAAAAATAAAAAAAAAGCCCCCGTGCCAAAAACAACAATTTGCTGCTGTAATTCATGGTCATCACATTACAAAGGATGTCTAATGTTTCCAACTAAGAAGTGACAGCTTTAAAGTTTAAGCATACAATTGTACCTTAAATCATCACGCCTATTGCAACATTTTTACCCTGTTACATCTTCCCAGGTGTTGATTCTCGTTTATGATAGCAAGTTACGACCTAGATCTTTGGTCATTACAATTAATTACAGTATAATAATCAAAACACGGCATATGAAACTTTTGGGGTATTTTAAACCTGTATATTTACTGACGTTTACGTCTTAGCACTCACTGCGGTTCTTCCTTTAACAAAACAGGTGTTGTTCCTGCCGATATTCACGTGTAGTAACACATACTTACTTTAACTGACTTCGCTTTTCTTCCCTCTCGATACTTTGGCCGTGAAATGCAAACTTTCTGCTGTTCATGATGCTTATAAACCTCTGGAACTCTCCAACAGTCTGGTTTGTTGTTGTTAGAAGCCGCCATCTTTACGGAAGTAATGGGCCTCCTTTATCAATTTGTATTCCGGTTTATGAATTTCAAAATAAGAGTTATGTTTCTCTCAATGGAGGTAGTTTTGATTGTGCGGGCGAAAAATATAAAATGTACTGGCGACTTGTCCAGCCGCCCCCCCCCCTCCCCGCCTTCGCCCTTGAGTAGTTGGGATAGGTTCCAGTGACCCCTGCGACCCTGTAAAGGACAAAGCGGGTTTGGAAGACAAATTAATGAATGAATGAAAATATAAAATCTTACTTTGAAAGAAAGACGATTGCAGATCTATTGCATTGGCCTAGAACATATCAATCGAATATGAGTTTGTCGTACCCGGAAGGTTAGCTGAGCAGCTTGTAACGTGTAGTGTTTACAAAGCTAGGCAATGTTAAAGGAATGTTTTCCAACCACGGCATTCATCCCGTCACGGTTGTTTTCAACAACGCAAAGAACTGCTTTCTTCAACTCCCGCTGAAGTTGACATCGCATCTTTCACTGAATGAGGTAAATTAGCTTAGCTAGTTGTGCTGTCACTCAGTCTCTGGTGTCAGCTCATAGAAATAGAAGTTTGCTCGGTAGAACCAAGCATTAAGTTTTTTATTGGCAGTTCTTCTCGATTCGACTGGAGTGGTTTGGGTCTTTTGTAAACGTTTCGTCATGCATTCAAGATACTCCTTCAGTTCTAATGGGTGTTTGGGGAAACCGAATTTTACAGATCTGCAAGAGGACTGGTCTGTGTAGGTCTTAATCCATATGCTGATGGTCCTAGGGATACCCAAAAACCAATGACACCCTGTGATCAATGACATATTCGCTCTGGTACGGCAAAATAACCTCTCCCTGCGGTTTATACTTCTGTCATTCGGTTTACAAACGTGTACACAATTTGGATCAAATTTAAAGTGTGTGTTCTCCACCCCAACTTGATATACTGCTTTACTCCAGCACCATTTAACATTCTATATTCGGTTTTAATGCTCGGAACACAGGGGAGAGGCTGTTAATCAAGATCAAGTTTATTAGGATCCTTGATTCAGGTCCATATACATGATATACATGATATACATGATATACACCACACAGACTCAAGTCGATATACCTGACATACACCACGTGGTCTCGGCTCTATATACACATATACACCACATGGTCTCAGCTTTATATAATATATACACCACATGGACTCAGCTCTATATACGTATATACACCACATTGACTCAGCTCTATATACATATATGCACCACAGGACTCAGCTCTATACACACACACACACATATATATGTACCACATTGACTCAGCTCTATATACATATATACACCACATGGACTCAGCTTTATATACATATATACACCACATGGACTCAGCTCTATATACATATATATACACTACATGGACTCAGCTCTATATACACATATACACCACATGGACTCAGATCCATATACAGTACACATATACACCACATGGACTCAGATCCATATACAGTACATATATACACCACATGGACTCATGTGGAGCTGAGTCCACCACATGGACTCAGCTCTATAGGCATATGTACACCACATGGACTCAGCTCCATATACCGGAGCTGAACTTGTGGGATGGCGGTGTGAGGTTAACATGTGTCTCTCTGCACAGTTCGTATAGTTAAGGTCTGGTATGTTTGTGTTTGGTTTTGTCTTGTCTTGTTTTCTTGAGTTTCATCCTGTTTTGTCTTGTCTTGTGCTGTTTGGTCTTGTTTTGTTTTGGCTGTCGCCTCTGGCCCTGTTAGTGTGGGTGGGGAATAAATGTGATTGTATTGTGGTGTAATGTAATGTTTAATGTAACGTTGTTGTCTTCTGAAAAAAAAAAAGTTTATTAGGGTCCCAGGTTGAAGGCAACGGTGAGATGGGGTAGGGGTGGTGCATCTCATTCCCCTCAATTTGTCAGTCATTCTGCTTTACTTTAGCATCATTTCACCCCAAATGTCTGTCATTCAGTTGAAGGATCAGACTAAAAGTTAAAAATTTGGATCAAAAGGAGGTTTTGGAGGACAGTGGCTGTGAGGGGGATGTGAGAAGAGGTAGGAATAGTGTCTTTCTGTGTACAGGTTTTTAAACTGAATGACAGAGGTATACCAGTGGGAGAGGTTATTTTACTGTGCTAAACTACTGCTGCCGTTTGTCATTTGGTGTCATTAGTATCATTCATTTTAAAGTATCCCATGGACATTTTAGCTTTCAAAAAGGCTAAACCATTCCAGTTGAACCAAGTGGAACTACCAAGAAGGACTATGACCTGGGAAAATGAGAACCTACACAGACATAAACATTAAACTGTGTGCAGCGTTCTCAATTGTGGAAACTGTTGGCAATAATTTACTAAAGTGTTTTTATGTATGGAAGTAATGCTAATATTTGGTTTATTTATCAACCTTTTCAATGAGAGATATGAAGCATTTGGGCAAAAATAAAGTTACAAAAAGTGAATTACAGATTTTATCAAGTAGAAACCCGATTAAAGTTAGTGGAGAATGAATCAATTTCACTTAGGGTTTCCAGTTGCTTGCAGTTTAAATTACAGCAGAAAACTGTGTGTGGACCTACTGTTGTCTCAAAGCCTCCTTAAGTGTAAAAGAAACACTGAAACCTTCAATGTTTGTGTTCCAGTGAAATAGGAACACATCCTTCGCTTCCACTGTAAAGAATGGAGAATTTGTTTCTCTCTTATCCTAGAGTGATACTCTATTGTAGATGTCCGCTCTATCAGACTGTTAGACTACATTTAAAATGGGTTAACTGAGTATACTTGTAATGTTGCAGAACCAGGCTTTGGAGTTGTCCTGGGGAAATGGGACCCCGGTGTTCCTCAGCTGGACACTTAACAGAAGTGCTTCTAATGTTGACAGCCATACAGTGGAGCTGTGTCGACAACTGGGAGAGAAACTGGGCATAAAAGATGGAGAACAGGTCAGAGTCCACAGCGGAGATCTGGTTCTGTTATGTAGTTGTTCATTATTTGTGCATTCTATGACAAACAACTTCTCTTTTCACTCGTGTTGTATTTGTCAGTTATGCCTGATCACGTGTTCATTGCTATCTATATGATCTCCTGCAGGGTTTCCTAAGACCATGTCATCAGGTTTCATCAGTGCATCAAGTTTTCGTCGAACCTCTGTCACCTGACGACTGGGAGATCTTGGTGGGTGCAGTTGGATAAATGTACCAGTTTAACCAGTTTTCACACTGGAAATGTCAATGCACACAATGCGTAAATCTCCATTCAGGGAGACGCCACACTACAAAGCAAACAGAGATAGAAGTGTACATGATGCAGCGTGTCGCTTTGTTGTGCTTTAAATCTCCAGGAGCTCCACAGTACTGCTTTAGAGCAGCAGCTGCTTGATCAGATCAGAGTGGTGTTCCAAGACGCTGTGTTCCCTGTGTGGGTGGACAGCCACACAGTCATCTATATAAAAATAGGTGAGATTTAATAATCAGCTCTTCTACTAAATTATTTTTGAGTAGAATGTGGGAGCTGCTGAATATTCCGGGGAAAATATTTTGCTATTACACTTTGAATAGTGTACCTTTAGTGCTCTAAGACAGTGGTGTCAAACTCATTTCACTCAGGGGCCACATTCAGGTACATTTGATCTAAAGTGGGCCGAACCAGTGAAATGATACCATAATAATAATATAAATAATGTCAACTCCAAACTTTTCTCTGTTTTTTAGAGTAAAACAAGTCAAATTATATGATGAATATGTGTATATCTAAAAACTGTCATTTAAAGTAATATGAATAAACAAGAACAAACTGAAAAGATAAGTGTCATTTTAACAATATTATACTTCAATTTAACATTTACACATGGACTGTACATTATAACTGACATAACATTTAATAGCAGGCAGAATGTTGTTAAAATTCCACTGACTTCTTTTAGGTAATTTTTAAGGTTGTTCATATTTGTTCAGGTTATTCACATTTTTGTTAAATGCTACTTTGTTTTACTGTAAATACATGATAAGATTTGGAGTTGGGAGTATTTTTAGGTTATCATTTAGTATTGTATAGTATGTAGTGTTTGAAGAGATTGAATTGGTCTGAATGTGGAACCTGAACTAATATTATTGTTAATATCTTCAGTGTCATTTCAGCATTGCACAGATTCATCTGAAGGGCCAGAATGGACCCTTCAGCGGGCCAGATTTGGCCCCCGGCCCACATCTTTGACACCTGTGCTCTAAGATGTTTTGAATGATTTATAATGTTATGACTGTAAAGGATAGATTCATTCCTAATTTTGCCATTTTGCCCAGCCCTGTTCTGTATTATATCCATTGATACATTTACTGTTTTCCCCTTTCTTGGTTTAAAAAAATACTACAGTACTCCATTTTTTAGATTTATTCTTGGCCTTTTATTTGATAGACAAACAGTGGAGAGAGTAGAGAATGACTGTACCAAATAGACCACAGTTCATTTGGTTCGTTCATTCTACTTATTGATTGGTAATCATTGATTGTGGTGTTGTGTGTGCTACATGTGTTTTGCTTTTGTATTTGTTCACCTCGAAAACAGGTTGTTTTGTAGGAAATCTGGAATAATCATCATTCTTGATTCTAGTAACAGGTTTCAAACAGTGTTTCAAATGGATCTCATTAGTGTGTAGTGACATTTGTGTGTTGTTTGTACATGTGATGGTTCTGTGTGAAAGTTGAGTTTGGTTCATATCTAATATTTACACGGCTTTGACATTTGTCAAGATGAGTTTGTAGTTATGCATATTTGCTTACAGCAGGGGTGTCAAACATGCAGCACGGGGGCCAGATGCGGCCCTCCGAAGGTTCCAATCTGACGCGTTGGATGAATTTGTGAAATGCAAAAATTACACTTAAGATATTTGCAAAAATTCTAGTTCATATTCCTCGTGCAGACTGAGAAAAATATGATCATAATAACTTATAAATGTGCACTACTATAAATTTTCTCTGCAAATGTAAAGATTTTCAAATCAAACTCAAATCAAATCAAGCTTTATTTATATAGCACTTTTCATACAAAACAATGCAACTCAAAGTGCTTTACAATGTTAAAGTCATAAAAACAAAAGAAAACCCATCCTTTATTCCCTCCCTCCCTCCATATATACATATATATGCCCACATAGACACACACACACACACACACACACACACACACACACACACACACAGCCCCCACAGCAAGGTGGGGAGTCCCCCAAGCAGCCGGGCCAAAGGGACCCACAGACAGAACCCCCAGCAGTAGAGCAGGCACAGCCCCCAGTGTAATTTTCCTTCATTTACGCTAAAACAAAGCATAATTTCATAAAAAACATAAATAACCTGAACAAATATAAACCGGAAACGTCTTAAGAGAAGTGTAATTTGATCAATATTGCACCTGTTACTCAATGTTTTGTGTATTTGTAGATCCACTGTGGTCTGTAAGTTGTAATGTTCATGTATAAATTTTAAACTGAGGTATAATGTTAAAATGTCACTTAACTTTTTAAAGAAGTTTGAGGTTCTTAATGTTATTCATACAAGACACACACAGGACACTTTGTAGATGTAAACATTTTCACCATATAAGGAAAGTTTGGAGTTGACATTATTGGTATGTAATTCTGTTATTATTGGACTGGCTCCGCCCACTTCAGACGAGATCAGGCTGAATTTGACACCCCTGTTTTACAGCTTTGTAAAATGTGGCATAAACTCTAAGGAAAACATCCTACCAATAGAGCAAAACTGTATTTTATAGTTTACTTATATGTACAATGAAGTGGATTCATAATCACAACTTTTTTTTTTCTTTTACATCTCCACAGCATCACTCTTGCCATCCGTGCTCTACGGTCGCCTTGAACAGTTTACAGAACTAGTTGTTTTTCCAAAGAGCCGCTCTGGCCACTTGAGTGGACCTCCACTCAGAACAAACAAAGATGAACAACCTCCCATACGCCAAAACATGGAAGCTTCCTCTCCTTCAGGACCACAAAACCACCAGTGGGGTGGCATCAGTGACCTAAGAGGCCTGCTCCGTTACATGTTTAAGGGGCCTTATGATCCGGCTAAAGAGCAACTTCCGGTCCCTGAAATCCCAGCCCTCACTGATTCCGTCTATAGAGTATGTGGAGCACCCCCCGACTCTCTTTGTACCATAAGTCACCTCGCAACCAGTATTGTTCATTTATTTCCTTGGGGCCATGGACTGAATTTTGGGCAAATTGGTCCATCTCCAGTCACGTACGGCCTCCTCTCTAGAGTCCTGTCCCCGAAAGAAAGACGGGACAGAGTCAAGCAGAGTTTAGAGAAGAAGAAGAAGGAAAACACAACTGTTGAAAAGACTCCTGCGGATGCCGATGGAGGGCAGGTGTCGAAGGAAGAAGAGGCTGTGGTGGTCCGAGTGGTGTGCCGGGGGATTGAGATGCAACAAGGAAAGCAAAGCGGTCACAGCAGCGGAGCCATCCATAGTGGACGAGTCTGGGTCAGTATTAAGGTCAAGGGTCACAGTATACTTTATTATCCCCCAATTTGCAACCAGCAGTTGTCATCTACGTGAGTCCTGGCTGCATAGCTCATTTGGTAAGGCACTGGGTTGGTGCATAGGGGACCTAGGTTCGATTCCTGGGTTGAGCGTCCAGTGGGTTGTGTCAGGAAGGGCATCCCACCTAAAAACTCCTGCCAAATCAAATATGTGAATTGGATTCGCTGTGGCG
>JAPTHA010000003.1:4811977-4826540 GCA_029814585.1 Gymnapogon annona
CGTCTATTCTATTTTATTTAATAGACTTGCAAACAGCGTGGCTTTATTCAGTCAGGTCCTGTTTGTATGTGTGTGTGCGTGTGCGTGTGTGTGTGATGATGCCCTGTATGTTTTCTGTGCCATGAATGTTCTTGCAGATTGTGTGTTTAGATTTTTTTTCTAACATTTTTTTGTCTTGTAGGTAGAGGTGACTCCACTGCAGATGAGGGAACATGTTGGCTATGGACCAAGGAGTGGTGGAGGACTGGCTGTCAGAATTTAAGGTACTCAATCAGCACGAGCGTAACACGCATTCAGACACCATCTCTATGTTGTGCATCTGCCTCCTGTTACACGCACTCGTGGTGTTTGTTTTCATTTTTTCTTTTGTTTTTTTCTGCCACTGCTTCGTGACTGCAACAAATGCTCAACGGACGTGTTGATTAGGTTTTTGTCTACTCTGGGTAACTTTGACCTCTTAATGCAGCTGCAACAGTAGGACTGACTGAGTCTAAAATCCAATTTGAATGTTATGCACTTAAAATGATAATTGTAGACATTTGTGGCGTAAAAATGTAGTCGGTTTACTTGTGAAAAGATCTTAATCATTATTAAATGTGCACTATCCTTGTAGTAATTAGGCAGTGATTGGATTGGAGCGTGCATTAAAAGTGGCTTATCCTCATTCATACACAGTAAAATCAGTTTAAATAGTACAAGTGAGCTGCTCCGAACCATGTTCCCTGATATGGACGTCCCTAATCGTTAAAAAACTTCACTGGAAGTTGAAATGAAACACTCAGTCAATGTGAAATAACGTATTGTTGCGTATTGTTGCATCTTTAAATGGTAATTTATTTTGAGTTTATGCCACTAGTGTCTCATATTACATTTAATTGCGTGTTTCCCCTGTTTCTAGCAGTAGTGATTAGGAAGGAGGAGCCCTAATGATTTAATGTCTCTCTTCATAATGATCTAATGCACACTCTTGGAGTTGGAGGTGCCCACAAGAGTATGTTTCATGTATGATCCAAGTCGGACTTGCCATCTAATCACAACCAACCGAATCCACACCCGCTACGGTCTAGATTAAAAGCAGTGCACAGCAGTTTTTCCATTTTTTTCAACTCGTATAGTAAAGACCCAGGACTGCAGAAGATGCTAATGTGACATTTATCCATGTTTAGTCTTGATGAGTTCTTCTGCTGTCGTATGTTCCAGACACTGGCCAGGCTCAGGCCATTAACTACACTTCCGTTAAGTCCTGGTCCTGCTCTGAAGTTGCTTCTAACCACTGTTTGAATCCCATCTGAAATCACTGAGACACTAGAATATGAATTGAAGCTTTGGCCTTTTCTGTGTCTCTGTGCAGACAGTTGAATGAGTATGAAGGAGTTATTTAGGCATGGTATAAAAAGATATGGTAATGTATTTTATAATCACAGTGTCCTCTGACTAATAGTGTTGAACCCTTGTTGTCTTATGTTGGTCAGGTACTTTCTAGGGTCTGAATAGTACTTTTGTTTTGAAATAAATGTTAAACTGCAATCATAAAGATATCAGTTCCTCTTACGTTATCATCTTCCCCTTGTTTGTGTTCATTTTCCAGACCCTCCCTGACAGTGCTGTGTCCACCTACGCTGCCTCGCTAAAGGACAAAGGTTCCCTGGTCCCTGCCCTTTACAAAGTCATTCGAGAGAACTACAGCGATGTATGAACACAAACACTTTGTGCTACTAGTACTTTATGTTCAGGTTTTATACAAATTCTAAAAATGTGACCAAGCAACTCCAACCCACACTGTTTCACATAATGATTACATCATAGTTATTCAGCACTCGTCTCATTGTGTTGGCTTGCATATCTGACTGTATTCTAACATCTCAAAAAAGTAGTTTCCTCATCCAGACAGTGTTCAGGAAGAGGAAATGCCAAATGTAACAGCAATTTCATCACAGATAACGTACTGTCGGCTGTTTTTTTTTAGGCTGATCTATCTGTGTCTGCGTCACTATGTTTTGTTTTTTTGTGTGTGCGTGTGCATCCTCTACAGTTGCTGGAGCCAGTGTGCCACCAATTGTTTGAGTTTTACCGAAGCGGTGAGCCGCAGCTGCAGCGTTTCACGCTACAGTTCCTGCCAGAGCTCCTGTGGAGCCTCCTGTCCGTCAGCGCAGCCAGGGACCCGCACACCTCTGGCTGCATCGAGGCCCTGCTGTTGGGCATTTACAACCTGGTAGGGGCGAGCGCAAATGCACCATTACATTTTTAGATCACAGCTGAACTTTTAGAAGAGACTGTTAATTGACTCAAACAGGCATGAAAATACTTGCGCAACTGATTACAAGAATGTTTGAGGGTTTTGTTAGTATTCTTTAATGCATTTTCACTAGTTTTTTTTTTCAAAATCATATTTCATTTGGATTTTTCATTAGACAATAATACATTTACATTCATACACTACAAGACAATATTCACAACACTCAATGAAAGGATCAGAAACAACAAACACAAAAACCCAAAACAAAACTTACCAAGATGAAACAAAACGAAAAAAAAAGCATAAATAAGTGAACTGCATGAGTCAGAGAGAGACATATGTTGACCTCAAACCTCCTAAGTCCTACAAGCCCTACTCGGGTATATAGAGATGAACCAACGTGGTGTGCTGGTAAATTTTCCATGTAGTTTATAAATGGTTCCATATCTTGTAGATCATCCTACTTCTTTTTTGCATCCAGTAGGTCATTTTCTCCAGGGATTCATTTCACCAGTTTGACAACATAAAGAGCAACCGTTAATATGGGTCAAACAGAGGAATGAATACGAGCAAATATTCAGTATATATGGACTCTACTGATGTGCCTCTTAACTTCCCTCTGTGGTCGGCCTGTAATGGCTGTCATACCCAATCCCATTTTCATCCTTTTCTCTTGATTGTTTATCAGCAAAGTGCAGTGTCTCCTAACTTCCTCTCCGGATAGGAGACTAGGACATCTGTCACTCAACACTCTGGCTGGCTCCTATTAATCTATTTGACATTAGCATGCATGTCGGTGAGGGCAAAACCCTGAGGTTGGTTAATGCATGTTCACAGTGGCACACAAATAAGGAAACAAACACACGCCATCTGACCGAGGGGGGAACCAAGACCTTGAGGTCCAGACACAGACATAAATACTACCCACGCATCGCAGATGAGATGAACACAGGTCTTTCTATAGATTTAGGGCAGCAGTGTCAAACTCGTTTTATTTCATGGGCCAAATTCAGCCAAATTTGCCTTGAGGTGTGTGGGGTCAGTACAGTGATAACAGAATGACATCAATGATGTCAACTTCAAACTTTCCTTATATGATGAATTTACATCTAGAAACTGTCCCTTAAAACAATGTGAATAACATTAGCAACCTCAAAATTCTTCCGAAAAATACGTGTAATTTTAACAATAGTATACCTCAGTTTATAATTTACAGATCACAGTGGATCTACAAATACACAAACAATTTTGTAACAGGTAGAGTATTGTTAAAATTGCACTTCTCTACAGACATTCCAGGTTGTTTATATATTTAATGATTATATTTGTCCCAGTCAAATGAGGCTGAACTATGAGGTGGAACCTGAAATCTAATTTTTGTAAATATCTTTGGTATAATTTTTGCATTTCACAAATTCATCTGACAGGCTGGATTGCAACTTGTGGTGGGCCGCATTTGGCTCTGGGGCCACATGGTTGACACCAATGATTTAGGGCATGCAGCAAAATCGGAAACATTTTCTCACCTACAGAAACACGTTACACTTTCTCTTCCTGTCTTTCTTTTTCACAGGAAATAGTCGATAAAGATGGACAAAGTAAAGTATTATCTTTTACTGTCCCTTCACTCTCTAAACCTTCAGTGTATCATGAGGTGAGATGCTTCTCACACACACACATACACATTCCACGTCTGCATTTGCATTTACAGAAACGGTGAGTTAATCTCTGTCTTTTCTCCACCGTCCAGCCTTCAGCTATTGGCTCCATGGCCTTGACAGAAGGGGCTTTAGCCAATCACGGGCTGAGTAGGGTAGTATACAGTGGGCCACACCTCCAGAGAGAAAACTTCACAGCACAGAACAGGTAAGAAGTCAGGGGATGGCGCCTACATAACGCAGGCGGTGATATAGTTAAAGGGTGAGTTTGTGCTCCCATTTTAATGTGACGACCACCAACCAAGACGCAATAATCACAATAGAAACACAGATCGAGCGAAGCAGCAATTTAACACAGCGGAGCTCACAGCTGCTCCCCAAGGCCATTGTCAAGCACCTGAAACTGAAGTTATGTTGTTTTTTAGATTTTCCTGAATACATTTGATGAAATCCATTGTTTACAGGGTTTTCTCTTTGCGTCAGTAGAGCTCCAGTGGGAAAATGGATTTTTTTGTTACCCTTATTGATCTGGTTTTCAGCATGTTCTCTGTAATGAGCATCTGAGCTGACTTCTCTCAGTTGTTCATTTCTACTGTCACGACGTTGGAAGAATGTCTTGACTGGTCTTTAGTTGACACGACTTAATTTTCTCTGTGGTTCCAAAACGTGTTCCACAAACGGCAGAAGGTTAGAGTACACTAATTGAACGCTTTGTACTGACAGACTCGAAACAACCAACAGTGTAATTTCGTGACTAGAGTAGTAAAGTGAATGTACAGAGTTAATAATTGCAAGATATACATACTGATGAATAATATAATTACAATGATACTCAGCCCATTTCAAATCAATGTCACAGGACAGCTATGTTATTTCGTATGTAATGCTGCCATCGTTCATTCTTTCTTCTGAGCCACTTAATATTACCAAGGGGGTCGTGGGAATGTTGGAGTCTCGTCTAAGCAAAGGCGGGGTACATGACATATACGGACATACGAGGGGGCTTCAAGAAGTTAGTGGAAAAATACTCATAGCTTCGACATGGTTTAAGTCAATAGCGGACCTGTAGGTTGATATCAGCACTTGCAGAAGTGAATGGACTCACACTGAGCGTATGTTGAACAAAAAATGCCATAAGTTAAACCATTTCTCTTTTCCATCATATACATCTGAACAATTATTCTCCTGTGGTTGATTTAGGTTGACAGTGTATGTCTTTAGACGGTGTTGATGGTGGGGGGTCGAAATACTGGGAGGAACACACACAGACACAGGAACAACATGTTAAACCACCACACGGTTCCATCATCAATCCACATTAACAGTCACCATATGAGCTCTTCCAATGCTGTGTTCTTTCACTGACAGTCTTCCTTCGAAATATTTTAACTCTTCATGTGATTTTTATGTATTTATTTTTTTGCTTTAGACGCATATCTGTGTTTGTCGGATTCTGTTCTGTATTTGGTATTGTTTGATAAGGGCGGGATGAACATACGTCAAATCAATCTTTTTTGTCATATTGCTGTAGATACAGCTATTGTGCAGGTAAGATGAAATTGCCTTTCTCTGTCCATCAGTTATATAAAGAACATAATTTAAAACGCGTTCATCCTCCCTCCCCCTCTCCTCGCCACAACACATCCGTTCACACATTCTTGAGTCTGATCCACTTAGAAGCCTTATAGCAATTATTGCATTTTAAAGTGACCATAACTATGTATAATGTGCCAGTTAACGTGGCTGAGTGAGATAAATACCAAAAACTAAAATAAAAAAATAATATACATGAGGTGCAGCAGTATATATGAGATGACATGAGGTGCAGTAGTGTGTGTATGAGAGATATGTGACTCTGACTTTGTGTTTGTGCTGTTGAGGTTCGACGTGTTGACCTTCCTGTTGCTGTGCTACAATGCTGCCCTCAGCTACATGACCTCCACCTCCCTCCAGTCCCTCTGCCAGCTAAGCTCCAGGTAAAACGGATACACAGGAAACAAAGACTTGACACATTCACACTCAAACTCTCACTGTCCCGCGGGCTCTTGCTTATCTGATCCTCTTCCAGACTCCCGCGGCCCCATAACGCCAAGATCCTGCTACTCAGCAAAGATCTGGGATGTACACACATCCCAGCTCAGTGATTTTTGGTAATCTGCCAGCTACAGCTGAGCACATTGCCCTGATAAGCACAGAGTTAAGGAGAAGTAATCAACTTCCCTTTGACTGTTTCCTCTATCATAGAAACCAACTTCTGCAGCTTGTACACGCAGGTAGCACATGAGGCTTGAGATGTTCATCATAATTACTTGCTTGATATCCATTAACCACCTACAAGTGATGCTTGGAAAATATTCCGTGCTTTGAATATTGTGGGTAATGTAGCATATCAGTCAAATTACTTGTGTATGCACAGTAAATATGTGTGTATTCATCTAATGCACTCTTTACACAGCTGCGCATCCACGTACCACTGGGAGGTAAACTGCATTAATGGAAATGCAGTTGGGGGTCTCACAGGAGTGTTCAAGCTCCTTCATTTGATGGCTTGTATTTGTTTTTTCTTCCAGAGTATGTATATGCGGTTACCCACGGCAACAGATGCGACGCTATAAAGGCATTAGCACACGTCTGACAGTTACATCAGAGTTCCTGGTCCAGCTCATCACAGGGATCCACTACGCTTTGTAAGTGTCCACACAGCACGGCCTCGCTGCACTGCTCTTGCCTTTGTTTGCAAAGAAAATTTCACGACACTGTTACTTGTACTACATTGTCAATTCACGCCAGCTCATGTACAGTCCTACAGCTTGCACTATTCTCTTCAACACTTGTATTATACATCCACTTTTTGCAAGTTACTTATAGTCTAACTTATTCTTCTCTTCTGTTCATTCTTTGTATTTCTTTTTATTTATTTTCATTTACCTTAAATTCTTGGGGTTTTTTTTTTTTATCTTGACCATAAGAATGTCTGAACACTGAGCACACAATCTTATCCGGAGACAAATTCTTTGCTTGTTTAAACAATTTTAGCCAATAAAGACTGATTTGATTGATTTTTATTTCAGGTAAGGAGGGCCAATGTGTTTGATTTTTGGAATGGTTCTACTCATGTTGCTATATTCAGTCATGTCTCACCTCTGATCGAACGCAGACGCTCTTCAATCTGGACATTTGACTGACGCTGTGTGTGTGTGTCTGCGTAGGTGCAATGGTGAAGTGGAACTGGGATCCAAAGCACTGGATGATGTCCTGTATCGTGCCCAGCTCGAGTTGTTCCCTGAAGCTCTGTTGGTTGGTGCAAACGTGTTTTCTGCCACTAACCCCCCCACCCACAGCCACCACCCCCCTCCCTTGTCCCACACGCACACAGACACACTCCGTCCCCTTGGTTTTACACCTCCAAACCGGCATTGTGCGTCTCTAAGACAGAGCATGTGCTCTAAACGCACATGCCCGCCCGTGGTTAGATTCATGCACACACACTATGCTGTATTGTTAGTCTGTGTGTGTCAGAGACTGCGGAGTGTAATCCCACTAGATTATTTACATGCTTTCCACTCTGCTCTGCTAAGCTGTAATCCTTGAGGCCCAGGGAGCAGAGGATTGAACCTAAGCTCACAGTATTACTACACAAGCTAAGGTGCAACGCTTCTCCATAAACCGAATCTAAATAAATATACCTCTGGATTTACGTTCATAACAACAGCACTGGTGTATTCAAAGAGGCTTTTACAATAAATCAATCCATTTTGTGGGTAAACTGCTTTAGTGCACACGCCGCACTGTTTAATTACACAGAGAGTTATGAGGTTGTGTCCTTGTAGAGGTGGCATGCACCAGGTGTTCGCTAGCGGAACTGCTTTAGGACATGCACTTCATGACACCGACGTCGACAAAAGACCTGTTGTGTTGAGATTTGGACGCTTTCTTCCTCATCTTTTGTGCACAAGTGTTACACATTCAGAATGAGGAAGAATTGGCGCCAAAACAGAACTGAAGTTGTGAAAGAGACGAAATATAAAGGTATTTGTTATTCTTATGTGATATTGTTAATGCCACGAAGCTCTGAAGCTCACTGGGTTTGTCCTAAGCCTTTACTTACTGCATATTTTTCTAATAGTACCAAGCGTCAACCCTCTGTTTTCTTTCCCTCTTCATTAAGTGCTCTGGAAAAAACACAGGTACTGCCAGCAGCCGCCTGCTAACATTCATTCATTAACATTCATCCTGAAATATATGGAGACAAGTGGACAGTTCTAACCACATCTATCGATGCAAAGCACTCAAATATATCCCACGTGTCTCAGAGGGATCATTTCCAATTGATCCTGAGTTCCCTGCTTTATATGCAAATAAATATTACCCACAGCCCAGAACGCACTAGCAGATTTCACTTTTGTTGCTAATTAAATTGGCTGTGCTGGTTGAAGGCGACCGGAGACAGGTTTAACAGCTGGGTTCTGAGGAGTGTTCAAACCTGTTACTCACTGCATGAGGTGACATCATGCACCGATTAGTATATTTCAAATATCTTTATGACAAAGTTGAGCTTTTGGTTTATTGCTTAATGAAATTATCATTCATTCCACAAGTGTTTGAAATACTTAGAACACGCGAACCATAGTCATCTTCTCACAGACACAAACCGCAGATAATAAATGTGACACCTATTGGAATTTTTTTTCTTTTTACATTTTCCTATGTATTTTTAAACATTTAATACAGGGGTGTCCAGCTCATTTTAATACAGGGGTGTCCAGTGGCCAAATTCAGCCATATTTGCTGTGAAGTGGGCAGGGACCAGTAAAATAACAGAATTACATTTTAATAATGTCTTCTCCAAACTTTCCTCATATGATGAAAATGTTTGAGTCAACAAACTGTCCTTTAATAACAATGTGAATAACATTAACAAAAAAAAATTATCTACAAAAAAGTACTCAAAACATTTAGAAACAATTAGAATATTGTTAAAATGATGCTTGCTTCTCTTCAGACATTTTAGGTTGTTTATATTTGTTCAGGCTATTTATGTGTTTTTTAGTGTAAATGATATTTTGTTTTAGTGTAAATACAGGAAAATTACATGAAAATATTTACATTTCCACAGAAAATTTCTGAAGTTGCAAGTATTTAGGTTATTATGATAATTACATAGTATAGGTTTTGTAAATTACTTTGGTGTGATTTTTACTATTTCACAAATTCATTCCACGGGGCTGGATTGGAACCTTTAGTGGGCCGCATTTGGCCCCGGGCCTCATGTTTGACACGCCTGATTTAATATGATGCTGTTGCTGCGCTGTGGTTTTACTTCTACACACGCACATGTCAGCTGAGTAGGCAATACATCAGCCTGTCCTTACACACTCTCCTGTTCTTTCTGCTGAAGGGAATGTAGGCCGGTGTTTTTCAGACCACCTCCAAATGTGCCCGATTCGCATTTGTCCTCAAAGTCTTCAAAACCATGCTCGGATCCCTCATGACACATCCGAACAGAACCTAACACCATGAGCTTCCTGGCAAAACGTTCTTCCAGTTTACACAGTCACATTAACCTCCTGTTGTGACACCACGGTATCGTTTGGAAATCCTCTTTCAGCTCTAATCGTGACTAAGATTGTTTGTGGGGACTTTTGCTTTCAGGTGGGTAATGCCATCAAGTCTTCACTGCACGGTGCGGCTCTAAAGAGTAACACCAAGGAGGGTGCAAGGAGCATCCAGGTGGAAATCACACCTACGTCATCGAGGATTTCCCGCAACGCCGTCACGTCCCTATCCATCAGGGGTCACCGCTGGAAGAGGCACGGTGAGTGACACAAAAAAGCCCCCGTAGATGTAGAAACGTTACCGTTGACACCCATCTCCAACACTATCTAATTAGCTTTGTATGCAATTATTCAGTAACCATGTCAAGAATTAGATCTCTGTATCTCCTGTATCACAGGGGTGTCAAACTCATTTTAGTTCAGGGGCCAAATTCAGCCAAATTTGATGTGAAGTGGGCGGGGCCAGTTAAATAATAGCTGAATTGCATATCAATAATGTCAACTCCAAACTTTGCTCATATTATGAAGATGTTTACAAAGTATCCTTTAAAACAATGAGTAACATTAACAACCTCAAAGTTCTTGAGAAAAATAAGTGTAATTTTAACAATATTATTCCTCAGTTTATAATTTATACATGTACATTACAACTCACAGATCACAGTGGATCTACAAATACACCACTTTCAGCAACAGGTAGAATATTGTTAAAATTACATTTCTCTTCATACATTTCAGGTTGTTTATATTTCTTCAGGTTATTTATGTGTTTGTGTGAAATGACACTTTGTTTTAGGGTAATACAGGAAAACCACATAAAAATATTTACATCTACACAGAAAAATTATTGAAGTTGTATTTATAGGTTATTGGGATATTTTTCCCAGTCTGTACGTGGAACCTGAACTATAATTTTTGCAAATCTCTTGGGTGTAATTTTTGCATTTCACTAATTCATCCTATGGGCCGGATTGGAACCTCTGGTGGGCCGCATTTGGCCCCCGGGCCGCATGTTTGACACCCCTACCCTATCATGTCAATGTCAGTGTCCAACAGTCATTGTACGGTATATAAATGTTTGCATCATCCTTGAGTCTCCCGGCCTGTAGGTCACCCCTCGTCCTCTTACAAGTGAGTGTTTTCATCCGCCATAGTCTCTGTCCAAGTCCTAGTCATGGTTTTCCTGTCAGATCTGTGCAACATGTACCTAAAGACTGTAGCAATATAAACACAAAGATACGAATTCTGGGAGTTAATGAAAACCAGAAGACACCAGTACGATAAAAGATGCCACCAGACTGACAAACTCAAAAACAACACATAAAGCTTCATTTGACAGACAACAGTAAACCAGGGATGGTAGAACTGCAGTGAAGTGCAGGCGGAGCGTAAGGCACTCTGTGTTTTATTCTGCACTTGTCAGATAAATGAGTCATTTTTCTGTGGTTGAAGTCTGCAGATGTGAAATAGAGCAGCCCTCCATCCTCATAGAGCACATAAGGCAGGTAAATTGTAGCCTTCAGCAGTTTAATAAGTATGTTTCATTGCCCCCGTTTCATCTCGTGGCTGCTGCCCATTGAGGCCCTCATCAGAGCCGCTTGTTTATTCGTAGAGCTATTGTTAGGAGCACAGGCTGGAGGGAACTATTAACTATGACTTTGTGAGTAGGGGTGACCCAGTATGAAATGCAGCTCTTTTATATTTGTGTTTGTGGTCATATTCATCCCCCGTATAGCATGGACTTTGACCATGTGTTATGTTCTGATCACTATGATTTTGTTCTTTGTCCTTTTATTCGTCTGCCATTACATTGACTTACCTCTTTGTGTGTTGTGTCACTGTGGCCATGTGTGTCTGTGCACATGGCCGTCTGTTTTGTTTTTTTTCTTGTACGTGTGTGTGCACGACTGTGTCTGTCCATCTGTGTGTGTTTGTTTGTTTGTACGCATATATATGTATGTGTCTGTGTTGTTCCACTACCTCCCATGCTCCCCCCCAACCAGAGTCCCAGGAAGTGAGTGTAGACAGTGAGGCTGCGCTGGGGGGCATGGCCATTCCTGAGATCAGTGTGACGGGTGTGAGCGGCGAGCGAATGGCCAACGGAGACTCCATGCGGCCACGCCCCGATGGCCGCGCCCAGACCGATGGCGAAACACTGTGTGGCGCCTCCGAGGTCGGCTCGGACCCCCGAGGTCATGACTCCGGCACACGGAGTCAGGAGGTCAGGAGGCAGAAGTCTGTCAGGCGAATGGTGGAGAATGAGGGTTCTGGGGCAGCCTCCACAGGGAGGAGCCAGTACTAAGGTCCTGCCCCTCCTTCCCCTCACCCCTCCCCTGGGGTAACCTAGGTAACCATGTGTGGGGGCGTGGTCTAAAAAGCTGCATGACTCCACCCCCACAACCTTTTACCTCTTGTACTGGGCTCCACCACCCTTTGTTTTTCGCTTAATATCACTATTCCTCTCATCTGTCTGTCCAGCATCTTTTTATTCACTCACTGTAATCTCTCCTCTGTGGCCAGAGCTTCCTCACAAATCTGCCGAAATTCCTTAAAAAAACAAATCCTTTCAGCTTTAACTCTATAACAACCCAATAATATATAATAATAATATATCCCATTAAACAAGTATGCTTGGCTGAATTAGACAAAAAACTAGGACAGCGCAGAGACTGCACTTCAGAGCCATGAAAAGAAGTGCGTCAGATAAGCAGCAGTTGAATAGACACAAGTGTACGACAACTCTCAGACTTGGAGTATCACTCAAAACACACAACAACGAGGGTCCAACAGCACCATTGATTTGAAAGGTTCATTGAGCGAAGCTGAAGGTTGAGAACAGTCGTGTACCCGCCCTTGTTTGCGGTGGCTGCAGAAAAACACTGATGTTCCTCTGTCACAGTCGGTGTTTGTTTGTCTATTCTGGACATTTTCTTAAGGTCGTATTAACCGCGACCATCATTCATACATAATAGACACCGCGCCTTATTCGAATGACCACGACACAAAAAAAAAAGAAGTGGAGGTAGTGTAGAAACATGGAGGTGCAACATGGCCGACTCCACTCCCCATGTCGATATAATTAATGGAAGGTGTGGTGAATTCCTCCTCTTTTTTTATTTTAACTATATTTTTTGGATTTTCCATAAGACGATATTATAGTTTCATTCATGCGCTGCAAGATGAATTCACAACCCATAATGACAGGATCAGAGACAACAGACACAAAAAACATAAATAAGTGTACTGCATGAGTCACAGAGAGGGATATGTTGATCTCACACCTCTTTAAGTCCTACAAGCCCTGCTCGGGTATATAGAGCTGAACCAATGGGGTGCGCTGGTAAATGCTCCATGGTTCCATATCTTGTAGTACATCCTGCTTCTTTTTTTGTTTTCATCCAGTAGGTTATTTTCTCCAGGTTCATACAACGGTTGACTTCTTCAACCGCATCTTGGTTGGAAGGGGGGCGGGGTCCAATTTAAATTTTCTAGCAATACATTCCTAAGCGATTGTCAGCAGAATTTCTGTCACCACACATTGACAATCCTCCAGGTTTCTATTATTGTCGGAGCAGTAAGGGTTTGGTTCTCCACAGCAGGACTTTGTACGCCTTGACACTTCACTACCGAGTTGTACCTGATTTTGACCCTCTGATAAGTAGCTAGGAGCTGAAGAAAGATACGCAGGTCTCTCCAATCATGTACAATTGAATTACACGACCCCTGACCTGTTGAGAACAGGTTAAACCGACCTGACCATGAAATATGTCCCCAGGACCTGTCTGTCTGTCTGTTTAGCAGCTGTTCACTGGTGTTGTGTTTCAGTCTTAACCTCAGACCCGAAGTGTGCCTTTCGTGCCCTAAAGTGGGCAGCTTGCCGACTTACACAGGTGCGGATGCATGCCTTGAAGCAGGAAAGGTGTGTGTGTGTGTGTGTGTACCCTGAGTTTCTAGAGTTAGTCAAATGGACCTGTGCACTTTAGGGATTACGTGACTATGTTCTCCTTCCTCTACTTTCCCCACTGTGGTCTTTCCTAGGCTTACGCTCTTAGACGCTGTCCTTTCCTGCCTTTCTGGGTAAAACGTGCACTCCTCTGCCATATACCATTGATTGCTGTCTCGCAACACTGCTGGTCAAGCTAACCTGTGTGCTGAGTGGAATACACAACTCCTATTGTCTCCTGACCAGGAGCTTTGACGCTCCTGTTGCAATGTGAAGGCGCCACCTGCTGGAAGAGGGTGGTACAACTCCTCTGTCATTCAGCCCTTCATTCAAAACCACTGAACACATGAGTTTACATTAGATTAGATATTCCTTTATTAGTCCCAATCAGGGGAAATTTCAGATTTCAAGTGACACATTTCATTACACCCTCTGTATTCATTTTAATAAGAAATGGATGTAAGAAGGACAACACAGTGACACAAGATAAGAATTAGGAGTTTAATTAGACCAAAAATGAAAAATTAAATATGTTTTGAGTAATCTGGGACCCCTATCCTGAGCTCCAAAGTTTCAGTCAAGACCACCAGGTTGAGATCAATGGGAAGAGACCCAGACTAGGACAGTTATAGATGGATATAGATACAGATCGATATTGATTGATTTATCCCACAATGGGCAGTTCAGTTAACAGTCCCCAAATGTAGTTTAAGAAGTGATTCATAGTACAATACACAAAACACAGACTTTGACTGTTTCATTCATCATATATATCATTTAACATATATAGAATGAGCAGCTTAATATTCACACTACATGAAAAAGAAACCTTCATAGCAAGTGAGTAATGGTAATAAAACTTTCCACATATGACACCATTTAATTTTCCCACAATACTGAGATGACTACTATCCCTTAAGGTCGTTAAAGTTTTAAGGCTTCAGTATATTTTCTTTTTGAGCATCTGTAACCTATTGTGTGTTGGATTCTCTGAAACAGAGATGGTGCTCTAAGCCTAAAGTTAAACTGCATAAATCGTAGACCTGTTAAACTGAATCTGGTCCACAGATTCAGTTTAAGAATCTGTATTCTGCTATGTCCGCTATCTAGGTAGGTTTACATGCATGGACTGTGTCACTATTGATTATCCTCCCGATAAACAAAGATTCAA
>JAPTHA010000003.1:4829692-4844801 GCA_029814585.1 Gymnapogon annona
TCCCACTCACCCACCCACTCCCACTCCCACTCCTCCACTCTGAGTGCTCTTTGTTTACCTATGGAAATTTGATCCAGGTAATGTGGTGACGTAGCCCTTGTTCTTGAGCGTTTTCTCCCTCCTTTCAAACACGATAAAATATTTTTAGCAACCTGGTCGTCGTTGATTACAGAGGGAATGACTGTGTCAAAGTTACATACATACATACAAATATATATATATATATTATAAAATGTCGATGTATTTAAATGAATGTCGCGTGTTTTCCTTTGTCATTAGGGGATGGGGAATGAAAGGTGGAAGTGATGCAACGTCTCTATGCACCTGTGACCCACACGCGCACATCAACCTGGTAATAGTAGCGAGGTGGGACGCGCGAGCCGTTGGGTGGAGCAGCAGCAGCAGCAGCAGCGAGGCGTCGCGTGCTGCGGAACACATTTCAGTAGGTCGTTAAACGCTGCGCGAGGTTCACTCGCACATGCAGGTCACCGAGTGTGGAGTGCGCGAGGCGGAGGGGGGGGGGCGCAATGGCGAACGGGCGCGGGCGGCGGTGCGCCTGCTGAGGATATAGTAGACACCGGAGCGGAGCGGACTCGGCGTCGGCGGCAACTTGAGGACAGACAGCGACGAGGGCCGGGGGGGGGTGGGAGAGGACGACGACGACGACCATGGAGGACTCTGAGCCCGCAGAGGACGGCTTACTCGCGGGTTTGCGCTGGAACAGGAGCGCACGAGACCAGGCTCAGCTCAAGCATAAAATCCGGGATCTGCCGGGACTCCTCAAGCACGGGCTGCACCTGCGGAAGAAGAGCGTGAGTATCTGAGGAAAAAAGAAAAAAAAAAAAGCGACCGCTGCGTGACTGTCCGTCCTTCCGTGTTTGATGAACATTACTCCACGGCTGACGGTTTAATCTTTTTTTTTTTTTCCTTTTTTTTCTCCCCCCCCACCCCCCTACCGACGGCGCTTTGGTGTGGAGTGTGGTGTGTTTCATAACCCCGTCACGACTCAGGTGTTTTCATTTTGTTACAGGCATTACTGTCGCAGAGCCACTGTGAGCGTGTGTGTGTGTGCGTGTGCGTGTGTGATACGTCCATGATAACAGAATTGCTCTTGGACACCATACCTTCACATTACGGTAGCCAAGGCAACACAACCCCTTTACTCAGTTTACACGCATACACCTAGAGACACACACACATACACACACACACACACACACACACACACACACACACACACACACACACCTGCATTGATAAACAGAAATCTCTGTGTGTGTGATATATCCAAAGATAACAGAATTGCTCTTGGACATCATACATTCACATTTTGGTAGCCAAGGCAACTCAACCCCCTTACTCAGTTTACACACATACACCTAGAGACACATATACACACACACACACACACACCTGCATTGATAAACATAAATCTCAGTGTGTGTGATATATCCAAAGATAACAGAATTGCTCTTGGACACCATACCTTCACATTACGCTAGCCAAGGCAACACAACCCCCTTACTCACAGTTTACACTCATACACCTAGACACACACACACACACACACACACACAAACAAACACACTTGCATTGATAAACATAAATCTCAGTGTGTGTGATATATCCAAAGATAACAGAGTTGCTCTTGGGCACCATACCTTCACATTTTGGTAGCCAAGGCAACACAACCCCCTTACAGTTTACACCAAGGGACACACACACACGCAAACACACCTGCATTGATAAACATAAATCTCAGTGTGTGTTTGTAGCTTGTATTGACTAATCCATGATGTTATGTGTTGATAGTTGTTTTGTCAATTAAATACCTTTTAAAGTAATATTTATAGCCTGAATACATCAGTTAAGTGGAACTCCCAAATTCCCACTTTGAACGGTTTTGCACAAAATTTCAATATTCTTTGTTTATATCAAATGATCTAATCCATGCATTTAACCTACTGGCTAATAGAGTAATAATAGTCGTCCATTTGTACATAATAGAGTAATAATGGTCGTCCATTTGTACATAATAGAGTAATAATGGTCGTCCGTTTGTACATAACCTCGACTCAACCCCTGTCCTAATGGGTCACATTTGTAAATCAATGGTGTGGCAAACATCTCCTGGGTTCTCTGGTTCTTTGTCATGATGATTGGTCACTTGAATGGTAAATGTGCGAGACTGTGTGCTGTGGTGTGGAACGAACACACCTGATATCTGCTTGTAGTGTCAACTTTGCTCATCTTCATCGTCAGGGAAAGCCAGGAGAAGAGAGAGAGAGAGAGAGAGAGAGAGGGAGGAGAGAAAAAAAAACATGTCCTTGATTCCCTCCGCGGGGATGAGAGACGGAGTGCGATGATTCCAGTCCCACTCTGGCTCAAATGTGATAAAATATGCACCGTCTGTAGAATAATTCCACTATGGATCAAGGAGGATAGTAGTTTTTTGTGTGTGTGTGTGTGTGTGTTACATGCTGTTACTGTTATCGTTCTAAATCATCTAAATACGGAGGTGGAAAAAAACCCATGAATTCAGTTCAGAAAGAAATTTATAAGAAAAAGCCACAAAGTCGGTGTCAGACAGCAATATGACAGCGAGTCCATAGATAATTAATTATGGCGTAATCATATGAAATAGCTGAACGGATGGATCGACCTTTTATAGAGTTAACACAGCTATGTTTTTGTGAATACAATATTTCCGCAGGCGCTCAATCACACCTAAAGTAGCACGAGTGTGTGTCACTTTATGTGTGTACTACATATTGTATCATCTGTTTTTGAGCTGAAGTCATATGGGGGGGGGGGTGTAGAGTGAGCAGATTAGGGAAAATATGGAAATGCTTCCTTTATAGTCTCATGTTTCTCTGCAGAAGTGTGGGTGAGTGTGATGAGGCATGAGTAAGTAGTGTAAAGGTATGACTGTTCTGTGCAGACTGGTTCTTTACAGATACTGGCAAATGGCTGCGCTTCTCCTGGCATTCAAAGACACACCATTATGTGCATGCGTAATGTCTTACAAAAAGTTAAAGAGTTGCATTTGTGCTGCAGTATAAACTGGATTTAAAGTGATTTGTGCTCAAACACAAATCACGTCTCCCTTCACGCAACGTCTTTTTGTCGACGGCTGCGCATTTCATGTGTCATTTATCTCCCGAAAATTTTTGTGGCACGTTGCAGTCAGCGCACAACATATCCACATAAGCACTTTTTCACATGACGTCAAGCTCGTCTTTGATGTTTGTTGACAGCTCATGAACTGAATTGAAACAGTTGAATTGCACCGGGCCATCTGTCGTGTTTGGTTCCAGCCTGGAGCTGCCTCACCTTGGAGAATCCTGTTTCAGATTATTGTTTGTTGTGACTTGCTCTGGTATTCAATTATTGGTGCTTTATCACCTGCCATTTGACAGAAGCCAGGAGAATTATTTACTTTATCTAGGTTTCTACTTTAACTCCCACAAGGGCTCTGTAGAATATTCTGAAATTACTGAAGTGAAGACATTGCTAATTTTAATCCTTTCTCCATATTAGATTGTCTAGTGCTGATCGGCTTAAAATAATTCAAGATTCAAAGTGTTTATTGTCATGTAACCAGATTGTAAGGTACAATACAGGCCAATGAAGGTCTTGTTTTGCTGTCCACCCAGTACCTACAACCGAAGGAGAAAATAAGAAATACAAATACAAAAGACCTAAGTAAACAATATAAAAACCAATGTAAGTATGTGAGTATAAAATGAGATTATAGAAGTTATGTACATGTAAAAATACGTAATGAATAAATTACAGTATATCGGTATAATGTGTGCAAATGAGGTGTGCAAAAGTGCAAGAGGCAGTGATGCATGAGGTAAAAGAATCACATAAGGGAATGTGCGCGCACAGTTTCTCATGGATTAAAACTGTCATCCCAGATCCAGATATACCAGGTATGATTCCAAACCGTAAATAGTGCATATTAATGTGCCTTGTGCTACAGAGAACATTCATTCATTTTTCGGTTCATTTTGAAATGTTATGAAATCTACCAAACTCTCACAACCACTGTCTCAGAGCATGCGACATTCCCAAGGAGGTGATCTAATTTCTGCATTATGAATGCAGTAAATTTGTGCCTTGTGATGCGTTTTTTTTTTTATGTCTGCCAGCAATATTTCCCATCCATGACAGCGTTATATATTGAGATTGGAAAGATGGAAGAGCGGGTGAAGGATAGAGAGAAAAATGTACGTAAGATGCATACATTACATACGCAAACTAATACTAGCACTTAAAAGATTAACAAATGGGCAAATATTCCACCAACAACCTAAATATTGAGCTTGTATGTGAAGCTCGGTACTTAGTAAAGTCAGCATTCAGTATTTCTGTATGTCGAACGAAAAGTGTGTAATTTAACCCGCAGACATTGTGAAAAAAAATATGCAAAAGACATGCACACCAGTGAAATAGACCAGCAATCTGAGATGCAGTAGGTTTCTGTTTCATCAGCAGTGTCTGACAGAAATTCACATACTGGGTAAACGTCCATATGATGTACACAGCCATATGACAGTGATGAAAATGAGACCGGTTTAACCATGAGCGGCAGGGCGGCACATTGGCACTGCCACCTCAACGCTAAAGGAAGGACTGTCTGGGTGTGTGTAGTTTGTGTGTTTGACCTGGTTTCCCTCTGGGCGCTCTGGTTTGTCTTTGACAGTTCAAGTGTGGGGCTGATTCGGATTTATTTTTCTAATATGACTTATTTTGTTTGTGGATTCTGCATTGGTATTTTTCATCAAATGTGGCCAATATCAGAGTCCACTGAACCAGTTGTGGCCCTGAACTGACCTGCATTCACACAAGTACAGTAAATCACATGTCACACGCGGCGTGCTGTCGCACTAAAGTAAACATGGAGACTTGTGATGTCAGTGTTGGCAGGTTCATTTGTAACCTGATGTGCAGTCAAACAGAGCTGAGTGTTTTTCTCAAGGCAGACTTTTGCCATGGTTCACGTGTGACGAATATTCCATCAAATTTGCCTTCAAATTTGCATGACTTCCAAGGTGACTTGTCGGACTGAGGTCACAGTGTTTGTTGCGATCTGTGATTACACTGTAGTCATTAGTGCAGACTGATGATTTTAAATTCTTAATTTTATTTTTTTAGAACAAAACATACAAACTTGAGTTACTTGGCAAATACAAATACTTAAAAAGCAATGTATCTTTAGTGTGCCCCTTTTCCACACCATATCACCAACCTTTAAACCGAAGCCTTTTTCCATTATGTGATTGCACAGGCCGTGAATGCAATTTAATTAATTGTGCGGCTCTGTACGGGTCTATACTTAGTAACTTCATCCCTTATACAGCCTACTATATACATGCAATTTACTTGTATCTCACAGACATTATGGCTGTCTGTTTTTATTTGTTAGACAGTTGATGGCATCTTGCATTTGACATACTAGCTAACCTACCTAACCTTGACCACTACCTTTTGTCATCCCTGTATTAGCTGTGAGGAGCATAAATGGTTACAAATAAGATGAATAAATGAATGAACGTAGAAGACTTCACTATTTAAATTCATTTGTTTCAGTATAAGCCAAATCAAAAATCACACTTAACTGTCACAGTCCACAAAATATTCCTCTTGATGTGAGTCGGTAAGCTAAAGGTCCTGTGCTCTGGAAGATAGCCTTAAGCCGACAGGTGTGTTTTCTTAACAGTTCTACGTGTGAATGAGTGTCCATTGAGTCATATCCGCTTTCATGTCTCCATTTTGACTTCCTTGTATGACAGATCTGTCGAGGAGTCGACAGGAGCTTAGTGCGAACGTGCACGCATATGTTTGTGTGTGTGTGTGTGTGTGTGTGTGTGTGTGTGTGTGAGGGGGCTTGCCAAGCATACTGTGCAACATCGCTTCACTGTGCTCAGCAATCTAATCTGAGAGTAATCCATTTCTTGCAGATAATGACCTCGCTCACTCCTGCTCTCTCTCTCTCTCTCTCTCTCTCTGTATACACACTTTGAAGTCATCACACAGATAAGCGTGTCAGCATGTGGTCTCTCTTTGTAGCAGTCGTTCCTTCTCTTCTCTTCTCTTCTCTCTTTCTGTCACTTTTCCTCATGGCCTCTGGTGCAATGACATCAATGAGCCGCACATCCTCTGACAGGAGGGTGATTTTGTGTGAACAGGGAGATGGAAGTCCAGACAAAGGCCTGCAGAGGAGCATGGCCGGCAGACTCTTCTCTCTTCCTGCGATACAGTATGAATCTAACACCTGTAGTGCTGCTGCTGCTGCTTCTGTTGTGCGCGAGTGTGTTGGTGAGAATAGATGATGGCAGAGAAACAAAGACCTCTCGAGAGATCTGTGTTCACCAGACAGAGAGACAAAGAGATGGAGAGATAAGATAGCAGGACTAGGACAAAAGAGAAGGGGAACAAGTGGGACAGAGATATAGCAAGAGTCAGAAACCATTTATTTAGTCTGTGTGCTTGCCTGGCTGGGATGCTCTACTTAACCCCCCCTAGACCAAACATTGCATGTATTCACCCAAAAAACAGAAAAAAAATGACTCCTTGCTTGTATATGGGTGGGTGTCTACACTCGGCTTGTATTATTCACATAAAAAAAAAGTTTCTAAACCCAAAAACGACAAACAATGGAATATCTTGCTTGTCAAATGTCGCATTTGCCACAAGTAAAGGAGTCGTTGATGTGTGTTGTTTTTTCTTGTTGTTGAAGCAATTAGTTCCTGCGAAATATGAGACTGACCCGGACTACATGGCAGTGTTTCAGATGTGAATGTAGTGCAGAGTTTTGCTTTGAATTGGATGCGGGAGCGTGCCGACTCGCTGGTGTTCGCCGGTGTGTTTGAGACGTTGCAGACAGTATCATTGCTCTAATGAGGATCACACACACTGCTCTACATCTCCCTAATTATTTCTCTATTTCATTTTTCGAGTCAAAGCCAGAGACGTGCATTTGTCTGCCTCTTCGTCTTTGTCGTGCTTGTTCTTTCTTTCCTCCACCATTACAATTAAAATGATCTCTCCCCGTCTCTCAGCTCTTCATCTCTCTCCTCCTCCATCTGTCATGCTCATATCCCCCGTCATATATTCATAGACTTGCCTTTTTTCTTCTCCGGCCCCCTCTTGCATGCTAATTCATTTACATTTCTCCATCTACATTTATCTTCCACAGTTGCTTTCTTACTTTTCATTTGTTCCATCATTTGATCTCTCTGTATCTCTCTATTCATCATCATCTACTGGTTTGTTATTATCAGCCATTGGGAGGCAATGTGTGGCGAAAGGCAAAGGCAATTTCTAGCTAGGGCTCAGTTATCTCTAAAGGTCTCTCCAGTGGGAATCAAACCCACAACTCTGCCAGTGATCCCACTTCCCTGACTCTGCTGCGTGAGACATTGCGCTGCTATTGCAAGAGGTTTGAACGCAGCTCTCATCTTTCTGGTTTTAATGAAGGCGAACAACGTGATCCTCATCATAATATGATTCTCCAGTTTGGAGTTTGATTTGGAGAGGGAGCACTTTGGTGTCAGGGGCTCCACCTCTGGGTCTTACAGAATCATTCAGATCGCCAAATAGTGGCGCTCCACTGATCCAAGTAGAAATATGTGAAATGCTACAGTCATAAAACCTTTAAATAATTGGATCACTTTGATTTTGTTTGCATTTAGAAAAATACTTGGCAGAAAAATCTATGCATATTCAATTTAAAATCAGTCTTCACACCTTAATTCCACACATGAATGTTTCCAGAGTATGTTTCCTCACTTCTAAAAACACTGGAGGCAAACACTGGAGGACGTATTCTTTCATTCATTGTTTGCTTTGTATTTGTACTTCGTTAACAATATTTTGAATTTTTTTTTCTGTTCCGACATCAGTGTTTTTCCATTGATCAGTGTCCAAAAGGCCTGTATACTTGAGTGAGTCATTGCTGTAAAACGATAAGGAAGGCCTCTGTGTGTGGGTTGGAAATCCAGATAAGATGCTTGACACAAAAGGTTCCCTCTAAATTAATGTCAGACTGTGGACCACTAACTTGTACCACACCACGGGACTGTAAATGAGGTAAGACTGTCACGCTGATGGTATATGCCACATGCATATATGGCCACAGCTTTACCTTTTACCTCACTATTGTCCTTTACATGTACAGTAAATTACACCAAATGACTACCATCCATGTCTTGGTGGAGGACAATGCTTTAATAACACTGCTCATTAAAACGCCCAAATGAGGGAATACGGAGTCAAGTTTCTTTCTAATGATGAGCTTTCGCAATGATGTCATTAAATGACATCACCGTATTACACACCGCAGTGAGTAAAAGTAGTTAGTGTTATTTCCGCTCCAGTTGATCAAACACCTACTTTCATTTTTAATCTGTTTTATGACCAGTGTGTGACCACAGTGTCAACATTTGGCCATCTACTTCCACCGACCCCATAATAATCCATAAAGATTAGGAGAGTTTTTCCCCCATTTGTGAAGCAGAGGTGCCATGATAAAGCACAGAGTGAAGGCTGCAGCATGGCCTGACGGGAGTAGTAACTGTGAAAAGACTTATCGTTGCATCGTTATTATTTTCTCTGGTGTGGATTATTGTATTCTGTGACGGAAAAAAAATGAAACCGATAAAGCTCGCTTTTGTTTGCTGTCATACTGGTTCAGTCGTGAATATGTATCATGCTGATGAATAATTCACGTCAGATAATGTGCCTTAGGCCATCACGGTTTTTGACTGTATAGCAGGTGTTACATCAAGCAGCGAGTTACCGCTGTCTGCCTATGTCATATCAGGATCTTGTTTGTTTTGTCTATAATTTTCGCTGTGTGTGTTTTGTACGTGCAGCAGTGTGATGACTTCTGTGTGTTTTGTCTTGACAGCAATCACCTGACACCATCCCTGGACCGAGCACCGGACCCACAGTGCACAAGGTAGGAAAACATACATGTGATGTCATCTTTTCTGCTGCACAGTGATAGTGTGCTTGTTTAGCCCCAACACAGGTGACATCAATGCAAACACGTTGGGCAGGTGATATCACTGTTACCCCAAGGTCATCAAGACAAAATAAAATACACACACACACACTCAAAGAGTCTTCATTTGTCATGCATAGCCATAAAATGGTTTGGCAAACATGTTAACGAGTTGGCATTTGTTCTTGAATTTCAGATACGAGTCATTTCTTTAAACAGTAACAATAATATTTATTAATTATGGCCTTAATAGAATTGTTGCACATATGTATTTTAAAGACGTACAAAATGAAACTTGTAACATTATTTAATTATAATGACAAGCATCAAAGTAGCTCCTGGTAATCCCTTCACTAGATTCTTCATACAGACCTGTAAATGAATGCATTGCCAACTGACTTTTCAATGTGTTTGCATAAAAGGTCAACCATTGCCCATTTATACAAAGCCAGTGTAAATATCCCAAAATCAGTGTTATCTGCAAGTCATTAATCTGGAACGTATTATCTGAAACCTCAGTGTATCTCGAAATTTTGTCTATTGTTTACAGTTGGTGCAATTCTGTCTTTGTTTCTTGTAAGTTTCTTTCATTTCATTGGCCGTACACTGCCATACCATACCAGACGATAATCTACTGTGTTGATTTTGGCATAAACAATTGTAGCGGCTAAAATGTGAATCTAATGAAGTAGTTGTGCACATACGAACACTGGCTGACTGTCTCTGATCGAATAGTGTCTGATCTGATAATGTAGTAGTAATGAGTACACCTAACGCACATTTAACACATTCTAAAGTGTTCCTGTGATGGAACAGATGCAGAATGTCTATCCATGTACGCCACAAAGTAAAAGATGAGTGTAAAGTTGAGGTTGAATACACTGAAGACTGGAGGGAGTACCACGAAGTGAATAGAACCTCCTCAGTCATTAAGTGGTACAGCTGCTCTGTGGCGTGTAAAGTGGAATATGAATGAAACAGAACAAGCAACTCATATTAAGAGCTCAATTTAAAGTACTGTCTTATTCATAAATGTGCCAATAGCTGGATTATTACCGAGTGTGGAAGCAAAGTCAGTGTTTGATTCCTCAGGGGGGAAAGAAATTGAACTGCCCTTGTGAATAAGTCAATGACACTTGCATATGTAGCAACACTACCTCTGCAGTCTTTCACTTATGCCAGAAATATTGTATGTTGTTAGGATATTTTCAGTCTTAAGGTAACCTTAGAAATGCTTAAAAAAGTAACTTGCTATGCTTTTGTTTTTGTGTGTGTGTGTCAGTCTTGCTCCCAGAGTTTTCCATGTGCGGGACGGGCTGTAAGGAATGCGTTCCTCTCTCATGGACCGTACCCAGCTAAGGACAAAATACACCTGGCGAGAATCATACGGTACACTTGTCTCTGTATATATATGTGTGTGTGTGTGTCTGTTCTGAGCCTAAATCGATGTGTCCAGTGAAGCAAACGCACCGACTCGCCCACCAGTCACTGTTGAGCCCTCCGTCCGTCCGATTGGCTTGTCAAGATGTAGACGCAATGAGACGAGAAAGGGGAAAGCAGCGCACCAGATGAGAGTACATGCACCCTTACGCAATCTTCTGCATACACAGAACCTACAGATGCATGCAAATACAATGTGAACATCTGGACATGGGTATAAATAGGTACTCTTAACCATCTTCACATACAGTCACACACAGAGAGAGCAGCACTAAGAGTTTACCCCAAGGGAAAGCAGACGGAAAGGATTCGATGTTTCTGAGGAAAAGGCTTACTGGGAACTAATGAATAATCAATGGACATTGATTAAATAAAAAAGACAAGCGTTCTACCAAGAGATGTGTGTATATGCATCATAATGCTGTGTGGTGAAAGCCTGTGTGTGTGTGTTTTGTTTTTTTCTTTCCCTTCTACCAGCCGAAGCTATGTGGGCGTGGAGCTGGTGCAGTGGCTGTGTGAGCAGTGTGTGTATGTGCGTTGTCGGACCACTGCTGCGCGTGTCTGGCAGGTGCTGCTGGAGCTCGGAGTCCTGCTGTCTGGTAAAAATATAACCACACAGACACACATTAACGTATCCCGGGGTTCGAACTCCGCCTCACACTTTATCGTCGACTTCAATCTACTCGTCTCCAAGAACGAGCCACGAGCCATTTCATGGAGTCGTTTGGCTCAAGCAGAGAGACGTTCCAGCCGCTGCTTTGGTTACCAGCTCTCAACATGGTTTCAGCTGTGAGCGTGTCAAGTGGAAACGGACTGAGATTAACATTCTACTACAATAACAATAGAGAATATGATGTGTATCCACCTCACTTTATTATTTATTAGAGATCACTCTTTAGATTTTTCCAATGAGAAACTTTTAATGCGATGTGACACGTACCATTTAATAGAACAGACATAAGGAAAGACATACAGTACTGTTGAATGTTAATGATGTTCTTCATAGTCGACCGACTCTGTAGTCAGGGTGCTACACATGACGCATGTCCTTGTAAGAAAAAAGTTTAATATTTAAAGGCAGTTAATGTTTTCCTAAAGAATGAACAACTAGATCCACTCGAGGCTTTATGAATTCAGAGCTTTATAGGGATTCAAGAGTATCTATATTTTATTGTGGTAATTTTAGTCTTTCTTTCCCTTGAACTAAGAAGTGTTTGCCTCAGATCTTTAAGGTTTCCTGTAGCTTTGATTTAACACAACAGTTTTAGGATTTTGCTCCTGACAGCGAAGACTATATATATTTTAATCTTATGTTATAAAGTGTTTTGAGTGTATTTGAAAATATACTACACCTTCAAATGAACCGGGAGCCTGTTTAAAAAAACAGCTGTTCAATTCTGATACCAGTGTTGAACAACGTAATACACATGCACATTTTAGATACGACTAGAGCATGTGTCATCTAACACACTTAATGGAACCAATGGAATAGTCTGAATTGTTGACATTCAGAGTGTATGAATAGAGTCACTGTTCACTGGTTGTTTTAACACGCTGAATTAAATGAGCAAAGAACCTCTGGAACACCAGGGGGCTACAGTTGAATGCATGTACTAGGTTTCATCAGGTCTAACCTGCAGCTCTGTCTCCACATTTAGCCCCCTTTGTCTTTGTCTTTGCTTTCTGCAGTGGACCAGCGGGTGGTGTTTTCAGACTCCAACACTTACTACCAGTTCAGCTTCGAGGAGTGCGATTCCCCCTCCTGTGAGTTTCGCTCCAATGAGGGGGAGTGGCCAGAAGCAGTTAGGCTCCTCCTACAGCTTGCACCATATGTTCAGTTCCGCTCTGGAGGCGGGACCAACAGCCCGTAAGTGCCCGTTTCAGTTTAATAGCACCCCATTTCTGACCCTTACTCCACCAATTGCAGGATTTTTGATGTGTTTAAAAAGCAGCCGAAGGACTGAGAGGTTACACCTGATGGTCATGTTGGAGACAGTGACAACCTCAGTGTGAAGAACATGGAGAATTGCATCATATTGGTTCATGTGAGGGTCTTGGGGTTAGTTTGGAGAATTGCATCATATTGGGTCATGTGAGGGGTCTCGGGGTTAGTTTGGAGAATTGCATCATATTGGTTCATACGTGGGTAGTTTGAGATTTTATGCTTCAATGAAGAGGAGCAGTAGAGAAAAAAAACCAACCTAAATATGACACATTATATATTATATCACAGAATAGCTGCCTCAGTAAATTTATGTGATTATGTGACTGTTGTGCTTTAATATTTTATGTGGGAGACAAACCAACTGATTGAAGCCATTGATCTGCTAAATAAAATTACTGTTGGCTGATGGAATCTGATTCTTTTTAGTAATGTTATAGTGTGTGTTTCCTCCATCTACTAATTGGGTGTGGATTCACAGGTTAGAAAACCTTTTAATGTTGAATATTTTTTAATATGTATAACAATCCCTAGTGGTTGGCTGTTTGTCAGCATCCAGTCTGTAAAGGGCGTAGGATGTTTTGAATTAAAAAATAATTTGTTCAGCAATTTTCAACCCACAATAGGCTCATATTCACACCCTTGCTGGATTTGAAGAATATTCATGCTGGTATTGATGTGTTACATCAGAGTCATACAATTTTGCTGACCTGATATACAACCAAAATTATGAGATTGTTTGAGTCACAGGTCAAAAACATGTTTGGATTGTACAGCACTGCTTCAGAATGCTATGGATTTTTTATTCTGCAGTGAATGAATGGATATACAGTACACTCTGTTTTTATTTCTGATGACATCTGGGTCTTGTTCAACCAGATCTTCACAGTATCAGCGTGTACAAATTGGTTGTAGTGCCTTTTTCAGTGCAAAACCAGTGTCTGTTGCATGTGCTAAGTAAATGAATACCTTCGGTGAACACAAATCCGACAAAATGCTCCTAAAATATTAAAATCAACTGCACAATGAACCTACTATGGATTCTCTTTGAAATGGCTTCTATGTATATACTGGCGCAAAGCATATTTTTTCCAAGGAGTGTATTTTTTGTAGTTTTTTTCTGTAATTATATGCATTGAGCTATAAGCGTTAACAAATTGCAGGTGAACCACAGTCATTACTATGTTTTCTGTTCATGGATTGTGTGCAGACACTGGGAGAGGACTGACTGCTGTTCTTACGAAGCAGGGCTGCGATGTATGATATAGGTTATATGGACAAAAGTATTGGGACACTTTGAATTCAGGTGTCATATTTGTTTGTTTTATTGTTTGTCTTTGCTTACAAGATGCCTCAGGGTTTTTACTTAATTTCTCTTAACAACGGGTTTACAATTTTTTTAAATTCATTATAATGATTTTAAATGTTTCTAAGATATTTTTTGTGTTCTGACTGTAAATAATAATTTTCAATCATAACAAACCATCTACTTTCTTCACATGCCACTTAAGAAAACTCACCTGTAAAACATAAACTGCATTCATAAACATCGACTATCATGGCTACAGCTTGTATAAGGTCCCTTTCATGCTGAATTCAGATATAAACAACAATATTTCCTAGTAGTTTTTGGGGAGATTTGAAGTGAGATGTGAAGAAGGTAGATGGTTAGGTGTGGTTGAAAATTATGTACAGTCAGTGTATGATTGCATGAAAAGATTTCAGTAATGTACGGATGTAACATTTAAAATCATAGCCATATATAAAACACACAATCATTGTCAAGAGAATTTAAGCAAAAACCATCGATAAGGCATTTTGGAAACAAAGAAAACAGTATAAACCAGAATAAGCAATGCAATGACACCTTTCACATTATAAAACTTTAATATGTTCAATGTGTCCAAATATTTTTGGCCATTTTTTTGGCCATATTTTTTATATATGTGTGTGTGTATATATATGCACACTCAAGGTTGAAGTTTAGTATAGTTGCTTCTTTTTATACTACTTTTCTAAAATAGTAATTTTAGAAACCATTATTTTTGCCACAAGTATGATTTTAGAGCGCCCAGATTTTCGTTCCATTTGTCACACAGATTATGCTGTAAGAGCAGGATAGTTATCTGCGTCGTCATTACTGTCAGTTTTTGCCAGTGTGTGAAATGCTGGTTGGGACATGCAGAGAGTTATTCTCCACAGTTGGTCAGTTGTAATGAGCTGGTTGACTTTGTTTGACCTGAAGTGGAAGCTCATTGCTCTGGTAACACGTCAAAGCTGAAGTGACAGTGTTCCCATTAAGGTTAGTGATCCAGGTCATTTGTCTGTTTGATGATATTCTGTGAAATGTGACAAGCGATGGGGTTTGATTTGGTGGAAGCGCATGCTTGCAAGTACATGACTCTAATACACACTCACACGCAGAATCCTCAAGATCTTTGTCAAATCCCAGCGAGAAACCTAATCTCTGTTCAGGGTTTTTAAAGCCTCAGCCCGCTTATGTAAAAGACACATTCATGTAACGGTGCACACACCTCCACATGCATAAAGGACGCATTTAAGGACAAAAAGTGACACATGATACGAGCTCACAGACACCAGAGATGGGCCATGATGCACGCATTCACACACACTCAAAAACACACACACACACACACACACACACACACACACACACACACACACACACACACACACACACACACACACAC
>JAPTHA010000003.1:4856403-4873994 GCA_029814585.1 Gymnapogon annona
TGTGTGTGTGTGTGTGTGTGTGTGTGTGTGTGTGTGTGTGTGTGTGTGTGTGTGTGTGTGTGTGTGTGTGTGAGAGTTACCCTCTACTGGAGCATGGTAATGTGGGATATCGTTGAGCTCACAGGAAGGGTTACCCAACGTAGCCAATTGACAGCCTAGTGAAAACTCCCTCTCCCTTTTTATTTTTTTTTTCTCTTCCAAGGAAAATAAACAGACCAGCCTGACCGCTACTGGTGATAAACATCACACTGGGAGCATCCTAGGGTGAACGCAAACACACTCGCAGGGATTTTTTTGTGTCATCGGGGCTGACCAAGAATAAAGCTATTTGTTCTTCCAGTAACTTGGAGCAATTCTAATGAACTATACTTGTTTCTTCTTTTGTTTCTTTATTCATCTTTACCCTTTTTCACGCGTCTGTCTGCTTCATTTTCGTTTTTGGTTTTGTTAAATATATCCACATTAGATCACTCCAGTCCCAACTCTGGAGGGGAGGAGACACATGGGTACCACGTATATACACACCCCTTTACACACTCTTCCCACACAGGCATACACTCCCGCCCACTTATACTACAAATCACACACTCACCCGGTCCTCCAGCAGATCCTCTGACATAGAGCAGTCAGACAAAGAGACAGCAAAGGTGGACAAGATAGAGGGAATTGCACTCTGTAATGGATACGCAGAATAAGAGACTTTGTACATGACAATGAAGGATTGCCGAGATAAGGAGAGGGACTGAAAGACCCCGGATTAGCATTTTTCTGCTCATTCTCATCACATGGACTCAAAAGACAAATTGGATTGTGATTTCATGTTTCTGGATTATTAACAAAACCCCTTTCACTTTCCTTGGATGAGAAACTTTTAACTACATTTACCTCTGTCCCACACGCACACCGTATAAGTTTTCCACCATGTCGTGGGACTGTGGGCTAAGATATGTGTTCATGCCCCCCGTGTTGCAGCTGGGCGGTGTGTGCGCGCTGCGCGACGGCTGTGGCAGCGGCAGCGGTGGTGGGATGGGGACGGTGTGTGGCCGAGAGGAGCTGACCAGCCGGCTGGGCCTGGAGGCCGTTCAGAGGTTGGCCAAGGACGGCTGTCGGCTGCTGCAGAACCACAACTACAAACTGCCCGAAAGGAACCCAGCGGTGAGTAGAGTTGCATTGCTGTGAATGTCAAATCATCTGTAATCTGCATAAACCCAGGCGTTGGATAAATTCATTTTTCATGGTCTTCAGAGAGCAATCGCATGATTCCAAACTAGTTCTGCTTCGTTCAGCTTCATGCTGTAAATGTGAAATACAATAAGAATGAAAAGCACGTACGAGAAACAATGAGCGAAGCCCCCGTTTGTCTGGAGCAACACGTTCACAGTGAAAATATTTTAAATAAACAGGTCGAGTAGCAGGGCTCTCCCGAGGAAGCGTTCATCTTCAGTTTTTAGATTATTCATTTTTCATGGTCTTCAGAGAGCAAACGCTTGATTAATTGAATTAATTTGCCCAGCCCTAATTATGATGTAACGATTATGAAGTGCAGTGAATCTGACGGTTTCTCACCATGTAATCTACAGAATGAGCTGTGGCTCTATGGTCAGTATGAGTAGAGCGCAATGGACGTCATCAAGTGGTAAAAGTTGTAATTACTTTTGTCAGTGCACATGCACACACATACTCACACCTAAGGCCTGCCTTAGTCACAGATGTGGGACAAGGATCATGTGCGTATATACGCATCAGGAGTGTCGTGACTTGTGTTTCTGTCGGTCTGAAGAACACGCTCTTGCTGAGACGGTTTTTCCATATCGTCTTAACTATGAGGACACATCTGTGCCTTCAGACTTCAATAGACACAGTAGTAGTTACCAGTTCAGATACGCTCACAGAGCTTCAATTAGATGCCTGTAGATTAAACGACCACCAGTTCTCCACTAGTCTAATGTGGGTGTTAATAATGGCTTAGCGCACTATGAGCTCATATACTTTTATGGTCTGTCAAGTGGCAGACGTGCTTTATGTGTGTGTCTGTGCTTCTGTGTGTTCACTTGCTATTAAGTTTACTGGTTGAGGCTAATCATGTGTGGGAGCTTGTGTCGGCGTGTGCGAGTGTGTGTTCGTGCACTGCTGGCAGGCTGAGTCAGTGTGTACGCATAATGAGCGAGGTGTTAGTGATGCGTCGTGCTGTATAATCCTACCCTACAGTACACCTGAGGGCAGGAAACCAAGCCGGTGTAGTCTGCTTTCACTCGACGTCATGAAGCATGTGCTTGTCAAGTCTATCACGTAACTTTGGCGAGTCTCACTAAAGCCCAAGTGCAGGACTTTGCCATGGTACATGCAATGCAATACAAAGTTGTACACCAAAGTGAAAAACAGTCTATATAACGACAGCTTTAGTTCTGAGTTAAACCAAGGATGGAGATGTAGCGTTAATGTATGAAGGCAGAGAAACATTGCTTATTCCACCCAGGCTTGAACTAGCCACATGACTGCCACTGAACACGATAGTTGACCCAGGAATCTATATATTCTGCGGCAAATATAACATTGAGAAATTCATGTAATATACAGTATCAAGTAGTTTGTATCAGTAAGTGTCAGTTATCAACCCCCCCCTTGAGGGCCGGTGTCCTGCATGTTTTAGATGCTTCCCTCTTCCATCACACCTGGTTCAATTCATGATCCGTTGAGTTGGAAGAGGGAAATACCTAAAACATGCATGACACTGGCCTTCAAGGACCAGAATTGCCCACACCCACTCTAAAATGACACCAGTGCAAAAGTATTTTAAAGGTGTAATATCACGGATTCCCATTGGGATTGTCCTGCAATTCACTAAGAAAACCGCCAGGCTTCCATAGACGAGGCTGTAAAATGGCAAGACAATCATTTTTTTCAGGACTTATTCATTTCATCTATTTTATTGGAAGTCTCTAGTAAGCTGTCCGGCACATCTTTACAGTTTTCTTCCTTTAATCACATAGGTTGATGAGTAGAAGGCCTTGATGTCTGTTGTGTTGCACTTTGATTGACAGGTCTGCATAATAGCCTGCATACGTCTGGAACCTCTTCTTCTAGATCTTGTTTATTTAATAAAACAATTGTGATTTTACTACTAACACCTTACATTTAGAATTAGCTTCCCAGATAATTGTGCCCCTTTTGTACAAATATTGGCAATTTTTTCAGTTCAGAAAACAAAGGCTGACGTCTTAAGTCCCAAGTCCAATAATTATATACATCCTATGGGCGTTACGCACACCTTTAAACTGAACTGAGCCAAACATGTCTGAAGTATAATGTTACCAAAGGACCACAAAAACAACAAAGTCATTCTAGAAACAAAAGGCAGTTTAAACAAACCTCAGACCTACTCCTCACTTAGCTCAAAATATCACCTGGACTGATTATGAGTGGAGACTGAGGAATTGACTCACTACTGCTACTGCTCAACATGCAAATTTTCTGCATTTCTGCACCAGAATTTTGCAGAAGGAGCTGGAAAATGTAAGTGTCCCTTAAATAGCAGCGGTAAGAATCTAAAAAAAAAGTAAAATCCAAAAGTACAAAACATAATGATACAGCCATTGCAAAGTTTTGGGCTCATACCAGTGTTTAAAATAGTGATTTTGCTAAAGTTAATTTATTGATATTTCATTATTAAATATTAAATAATTCAATGTTAATTAAGTAAGATTTAATTGATTAAATTTTAATTATAAAAACAATTGAACTTTGTCAGTCCATCAGATCAACATAATCTGCTGCCATTGACTGTCCTCTTATTTGGAGAAATACAGTTGCAATAAAAAAACCCACATATACATTGGTGCATCACAATGATTTGACGGGTGTGTGTTTATAGACCTTCGTTTTTTAAGAGTCACACAGCAAAAGTGAGACGTCAGAAGCTGATGATCATCTCAGTCCGCTCATTGTCCAGCTCAGGCTGCACTCACAACCACACAAACCAGCTCTGTTAACCACGAAGCCCAGTCTCCTTATTCTGAGTTGTCATGGTGATTTGTGAGTTTCTTTTTTTCCACGGCAGACGAGCTCTGACAAACTGGTGTGGACTGTTTCCATAGCAGTATATTTCATCACTACAGTACATGGGGTTTGTGCCTTTCTGCCTTCTAGTCACTTTAGACTTGCGTTCCCACTCTCCCGCTTGATTCAGCCATTTGAGTCTCCGCTGCGGATGATGCTGGTGGTCAGCCCACACAAGATATAACACAAGGTCCGAGACGACGCTGTTTGGGCAGCTTGTGTCACTTCCTAACAGCTGTGAAATGGGTTATTCAACAATTAGACTCTGAGAGACTGTGCATGTGGGTTGTTGACCTAAAAGCTTTTTTTTTTTTTTTTGCCTTATTCGTCATTTCCAGGAATCAGGCCTGGAGCTATCACAACAGAGATATATGGCTTTGTCACTATCGGCACAGACACACACACTGTCTCTCACACACATGCTGGTTGGAACAGGAAGGGAACACAGAGTGCTTCCTTTAGGCTTTCCATGAGGCCCACCTTTTCCTCTGAACACTGCGTCATTATTCAATGTGTGAAAGCACGAGTGAAAGAGCGGGAGACAGATATATGCCTGTGTCCTATGACCTTGTGAGGGCCACGGCAAGTGCATGGACTCATACCAACTCTTCAGCCTCACACACCCTCTGGAGAACAGCACCTGCCCATTTGAACACAGTTATGGGACAAGTGAGGTGAAGAGAGAAAAGGGGGGCGGGGGAGGGGATGGTTCAGAGGTTGATAAAGGAGATGGTGAAGAGGGAAGGGAGGACAGCTGGTGTTACACCGACGATGGAGCTAAAGGAAGGGATAGGCAGGGATGGAAGGAAACGAGTGGACACACCTGAGTACAAGTGCACCAAGGAGTTCAGCCAGAGAATAAAAAGAAGACTTTGTGATGCATTGAACCACATCGCTATATCTGGAAGCGGTGCAACTTGTTGGAATTTTAAGTTGTTTTCAACTTAAAAGCCAGGAAATGTGATACCTGCCATTATCTGATGGGGATAATTGCATGACCGTTCGCTGAGAATGAAGGGTGTGTTCTGTAATTGCGGGCTTATGTTCATTGAAAATATAAGCAGCCGTTTGCCTCAAAACTGATACGAACAGTATCACATTGGGCTAAAAGTTTGGACAAAGCATATTTTAACGTCTGATATAAATGACTTCCTTCTGTCTCTATTTCACAGTGACTGCTCCTCATTACCCACACAAACACACACACTCACTCAAATGTCTCCATCTTACTTGTTTTCATACTCCCATCTCTGCGTATTCGTGCCTCTAAAGCTCTCTGTGCCCCCATCTTCCATCTTACTTTCTTTTCTTGCTCCCTCTCCCTCGGTTGCATAACTGTCTGACCCTTCCTCTGCACAGCTACAACTTCTTTCTTTGTATGTTTTTCTTTTCGATGCCTTGCATTCTTTCTCAGGCTAGATTGCCATTTTTCTCGGGATCTGCTGTTTGAACACAGTTCCTTAGAAGGGCTCAGTGTGTCCATGCACGTACATATACATATAGTCACAGATACTCAGCAAGAGTTTTACTTTTGTTTTCTACATTACCCAACAGCCTTTTGATGGTGTGTGTGTGTGTGTGTGTTACAGCACTGCCTCTTCTAGTCTTGGCACGGTGTTATTTTTCTTGGCATTTGTATAAAGACTCTGAGTGCGTTATCAGAAATATCAACAGTTTGCTACTCTATCAGGAACACAAAACATTTCCATCCTCCTTGTTTGTCGTAATGGGTTACATAATCTCTACTTTTAAAAAAAGCCATATTCCTGTGGTTTTTTCCCTTTTTATGAGATAGTTGGTAGCACAGAGAAACAGGAAGGGTCAACAGAGATAAACGAGGGAAACTTGTGATAAAGTCTCCTCGCAAGTACGTGAAGTGTGGACTAATGGGTGGTGCCTGTAGACCACTTAGCCACTGAACATGGTATCTTTACATCACAGCGGGGCTGCTGGGTGTGGTCTGGGCTGCAGCCTAAATTATAATTAATTGCATGTTGTGTCTGACCTCTTTACGTCGACAGACTTTATTTATCTGTAGTGTTTTGTGTGTTTTGTGTTGTAAGTCATTTACAATTGATTTAAACTGAATTAATTTAGATGGTCAATTGGCATTGATCAGATTGCATCGGCCAGCTTAGTACTGGCTGATTTTAGTGCTGGTAGTGGCCAAGAGCAAACAGTAGCCTTCTTTGGTGGCATTAAGTGAAATTGCTGATTACTTCGATTTTTGTTACACACTTCACACATGCAAACTAGCATATAAAATCCAAGCTCAAGCTAACATTCATTTTGCTTTTTTGCCACTACAGTTAGACCAAGCAGATCTATCACCATACCACTTCGGTTAAGTTGACGTGCACACCTCAACTCTGCCTGAAGCAAGACCAACTCTGTCATTTATCTTAGACAATGAGCACATTACACAAAGAATAGGTTGTCATGTTCACACATGCAGAGTTCTCTTTAAGTTAATTGAAAAGCATATGTGTCTGTATAATTGCAGACACTGATCTTGTAATAATTGCAATTCCATTTATGATGCAACTATATCTGTATTACCAAGTCATGCCACTAGCAATTGAGGCGTGACCCGACATGGTCCCAGTCTTCGATTTTACGCTGAATACATTTATTGTTGTCTGGACTAAATGGTGGTTGAAAAGTTCAAGTGTGCATCTAATTATGAAGAAAATCCAAAATGGTGGTGTATGTCACTGAGCCTCAGTTATTTGATCATTTCAAATAACAGTGAACCAAACATCATGTGGCTTTGATGTATGAATACCTCCATTTGTATTTATTCGAGTGCTAAGTCGATATATATGCTCTCCTGCCAGGAATCGAAGCTGAGTGTCTGCAGTGGTGAGCGAGTGCTTTTCATTTGCAGCCTCTGAACTACCTGAACGCCCCTGCTATGAATCACTAGTAAGGTGATGAGATTCATAGAAAGACGCTGTCGAAGATTCAGTGTTTCGTTATTATTTCCATAATGCCACTGAACATGGCATTATATGCACCATACCTGTGGGTTTCAATAAGGGACTGAAGATTTGACTTTAATCAAAACCCTGTGTCTTAACCATAAGGTTAAATACTGTGATGAAATAATCAGGTTTAGTAACAATCATTAACCCTATTAACTATTCTGTTCTAAAAGTAGATGTGACACCCGAGCATACCTGAGGGTGCGGAGGTGGTCCTGTCTGCGCGCCAAACATCTGTGTCACACTGCAGCTGAATATGAGTCACCAGGGCTCGTACAGACACAGAGGACTTGAGGCATATTGTTTTGTCTGACCCAAGTCAGATCCTACCTGCTGTCTCTTAGGATCAGACGGGTCCTTTCATCTGACGATCACAGACGCTGTATTTGTTTTTGTCTGCGTGTGTGTATTGACTGTGTTACGGAGAGACCGACTGCTTTAAGAGTGTCTTTGTTTTTTGTTTTTTTTAGCCCTGTAACATCTCTGGTAAAAATGTGTGAGAGATCGATTACTTAATCAGTGGTTGCAGGACGTCATACAGCAAAGTACCATTACTGGCCTTTCAACCGTCGTTACAGACATAGTAACTCAAAAAAGAAAGATCACTACACTAGGGGGTTTTCCTGCTTTGTCATTGGATTACTTTAAGGTTGGTGTTCAGTGATCCAGAGTTATTTATTTTACGTGGAGTTTATTACTTTTCCACAGACGTCCAGTAAATCAGTTAACCATGTTTGGTTTGTAATGCAGTCACAGCTAGTTAATTTCTAACAAAGTCAGAGTATTGGGTTTAGGAGTTTAGAGTAGTGATACTAGTTGATTAATTAACAGTGTTTTCCTGCACTGCTGGTCTTTTTCAGCTCGTCAGAAACCCTATGGACTTCTGGTAGAAATCCTAACACTATTCATTGGGATTAGTCATTGATTTCTGAACTCTTGGTATTTTTCTAAACCTCTTGGATTTCTTCACCTTAGCCGATGTGTTAAATGTAATAAACGGGATTATCTGCAGTATACTTAGTGAGATGTCAGTTTTTCATAAATATTATACACATGCAGCCCTGTGTATGTACGGCAGTCCTGTGGTGATCCATGCATTTGTATTAAAGCGTGAAAAATTGCAGCAGAGAGACAGGCCAGCATAGAGAGAGCTCTGTGTGTCAGTTATGATTGCTGCTCAGTCCCTCTGGCTGTGACGAAGGCTGCAGCAGCAGCTGGAGAGCAGACGCCGCGCCTTCATCACTCCTCCATCTCTCCTCCTGCTCCTGTTCTCCTCCTTTGATCTCCCTCTCCCCTCGCCTCTTCCCCGCTCTCTTCAGGCGGTTCCTTATTGTGCTCCATTGTCCATCTGGAGCTCTGCCCATGTCAGGAGTGCGTGTGTTTGTGTGCGCGTGCGTGCACTGGAATCACAGATCAAGTTGCTGTTCATCTTTGAAACAGAAGGTCATTTCAAGTGTCAACCTACATTTCTATTTTCCCCCATTATTATTACACAATGACTTTTCCTATACAGGAAGGAAATGAAATACTTCCCGATAAGAGTGCCAAGCGAATACGTCCCTGCATGTGTGAATTTCTTATGCATGTGTGGAAGAAACACTTCTAAAAAGAAGGAACTTTCCTGGAATCCAGAGACCAGGCTCAGCCTTATTGTTCTATAGTTTTCAGTCCAATAACGGTATTAACCGTTGGCTGTATTTTTTTGCCTTTTTTTTTTTTACTAAAGAACCATAACCATGATAGACCTTGTTGCATGATATGTGTGTCAGTAATAATCCTAAAATAGTCTGATGATGCTAGATAGAACAGAGATACAACATGTGAAAATGTTCCAATAATCACATGGGATGGGTCACATTCATTTTATGGCAAGTCGTGACTTAAATTTGTTTGCGTTTGAAAAGCATAAAGCCCATTTGTTCACTGTATTCCCTGTCCAGCAGTTTTGCCCTTGACTGACTTGTCCCCTCTCTTTTCTCAGGAGGAACTTGGAAGGGTTTGTCTGAAGGAGAGAGGACGGGACGTGTTGGTTTTGCAGCGGGTAACATCATCAGTGACATCCCCTTCGGACCGGCCCTCACCAACTTCATCAGGAGGCGGGTCCAGAGAGGAGGATTGCGACAAGAGGTCAGTCCCACCTCTTACATAATGAAAGCCCTCAAAACCAAAAGGGAGCAACAAAAATATAATCATCCTACTCCTCCCTCTTTTTTCCAATGTCTCCTGTCTTTTCTCTAAGCCGCACTCTCAAGTTGCAACGGTTACTGTTGCACATGCACACAAATTATCAGTTGAGCTGTCGACTTGTGTTTGTGTGTGTCTAAGATAATGTATGCCTTGGCTTGTACAACAGAGCGCCAAGGAAAAGGAGAATAGCTTTTTTGTTTTCAGCTGAAAGGGAAGCGTCAACACCAAGACGCTTGTACTTCCACCCACAAATCATTGTGTGCATTTAGACTGATGTGTGCAGCCATGTGTGCATACGCCAGATCGTTTCCTGAAAGTTGAAGCCTTTAGACACTGTGCATTTGTGTGTTTCAGTCTGTGTGCCAGAAGACCTAAGGCACAATGCAGGGAGTGTCATTGACAGGCAGGTTAAGTGGGTGTGGGTGTGTGCAGCGTTCGGCATCTTTAGTAGCAATCAGTTCCCTCTCAGTACTACTGTAAAGCGATGTCCCGGAGACTACTGTAGTCGTCGGTGCTGTTCCGTGACGGGGGGAGACGGGATGGCAGGTCACGCCGCAGGGCAGCAGCCAGCGTTGGTCGGCAACGCTTAGATGAAGGTTCTCCATGGGCCTTTAGATATGAAGATGACCACGGAGCTGGCCACACTTGCAGAAGCAGAGGAGGACATAGATGATGATGAGGATGACGAGGACGATGATGATGATGATGATCATGAGAACAATGATGATGCAGATGGTAGCAGATCAGCGATCCCTACTTTTGATGTTCCCCATTTTCGCTACATTGACGATGACGATGTGGATGGCGATAAGGAAGAAGAGAGGAGGGGATTGTGGGAGGACAAATGGAGGGGTAGAAGTGACCATTCGTGGTGCTTGTGTTCCAGTGAGGAAGACTGTTGTGCCTCTTCGTCCCACAGGTATGTGGTGGTGTCGGGAACGCCGCTCAAGATCTTGGAGCACCTGCTTAGTGACCTGCGACTAGACGACCAGAGAGGGGCGCCAGAGAACAGGGAGAGCGGTAAGTTTGAATAACGACATTCACGCAGATGTGTGAGTGATGAGGCATCCATACGTGTGGGTTTATTTACATCAAGAAATACAAACGGACAGGAAAACTTAAAAAAAAAAAAACTGCATGATTTATATTTTATCTTTTGTTTTTTGCATGTTCACCAAACTTAACAAGCACCACTCCTCCCACGCTGCAAAAAAAATTTCTACTTCATTGTTGCACAACAAGTCCTAACATGGAACAAGCAGGACCTCGCTATCTCTTTTCAGTTTTTTTCAAAGAACGTTGTGTGTGTAAGGCTGTGTGAGTCAGGACAACCCCCCCCCCCCCCCAGGTTTATGTGTGTGCACTCATTCAACCGTGTCGCTGCTTGTAAAAATGAGCAGAATTCAAGAGGTTAAATGCTCTAATGAATTTGTGAAATGATTCCCTCAGGGTGTCGACATTTCTACTGCAAACAATTTCTGGGGGGCTGTTATGAGTCTTTATGTTACATCTCCAGTCATTAGGTCGACCATACTTCTTAACACCACTAATAATTTGTTTATGAACCATTGTGTTGATGAATCATTTATCAATTCATCATTTATTTTAGAGCTCCCACAGTGAATACATAGACCGCATTAATAGTAGTGCTGCTTTCCAGGTCCCAAAGTAAATGTGGTGAGAAAGGCAATAAAAGGCTCCACTGATCGTCCAAATTCACTCCTAGTCTATTTGTTTCTATACTGTGTGACTCTGTTTGTGAATGTGACTCGACTTTAACATTCTGAAGTCGACTGACTGCAGTACAAACATCTCTTTTTAGTCAAATTGTTACAAAGTGATGATTAGAACCAGAACAAGTAAGAAGAAAGACGAATGTAAATAAATCCACCGGTTAAATATCTCATTATAGCCAATAGATATTTTCTTCCTTGATTAATAAAAACAAAGCTAAAATTAAATAGATACAAATGCACATGGATTAGCTGCGTAATTTAATTACAAAGGGACTTTTGGGTCCCAGGCTCTTTCTAGTTTATTGGAGCTCTGCTCTTGCCTGTATGTAGCGTTTTAAGACAAGGGGCCTTTATGCATCGACTCCTCAGCACCACCAGTTCCCAGCAGTCCACAGGGAGCCATCTCACTGAATTGCAGGAAGCAAATGAAGAAGGAGGAATAGATGAATGAAGGGAGAGAGAGAGAGAACTGAGATGGTCTTTGTGGAGAAAGAGTCGCTCTCATTTATTCACTTAAAGGAGAAAATCACTCTTGAAGGTGTTAAGGTTTCTGTTAGATGCAGCTTAGCCAGAAGCACAATCTAAGATGCAGATCAAGAGTGTGTGCTGATGTTCTGCTCGTGTGTGTATGTGTGTGTTTGGGTCTCATTTAGTCTGCGTGTGCGCGGGTCGGTGAATGTGTGTTTGATTATATGAAGGCGCTCTGGGCGGTGCTGTGCATCAGTGTTGGTGTTTTAGTGGGCTTAGCTCTCCAGCATGTTGAACAGGCTTGAACACGCTCCAGGAGTGAGAGTGATTACCCCAACCACCCTCCCCACCAACACATAAAAACACACACACAACATAAAACACAGCACCAGATTACTGCGATTAGTTCAGCACACACACATTTTCTGTTTTTCCCTCCTTTCTCTCTCACAAGAGATAAAGTCCCCAAGGTCAGAACTGAATGAGTTATTCATCAGGGTACTGTGTGTCTGTGTGTGTGTGTGTGTGTGTGTGTGTGGTTCTGTGTGTGTTACTGTGTGTGAATGCATGTGTCTGACATTGTGCGTGCCAGCGGGCGAACGCAGAGGGCATATGTTGAAGATGAAAATGGATATTTATCATCACACAGCGCTGAGAGAGGGCAAGTGCAGGAGGAGAGTAGTTGTGGGGGGTGTAACTGCCTAGAAAGAGAAAATGAATAATGGGGCTATATGGGAGGGGGGGTGGACAAGGATAGTTTGGGATGGAGAGAGTGAGAGATGGAAGCGGAGGGCGAAACGCCAAAAAGTGAAAAGACTGATGAGAAGGAACCCCGGATCCACCAGCGGGATGAAACAGCCCGAAGATGAACAACATGGAAAATGACACAGAATTGTGTCAATAGGGTTTTGAAAAAGTGATAAGCTCAGTCAAGACCCGACTAAAAATATATCTGCACAAAAGTTGTGTTTTTATTTCTAAAGCGAAGACAGTTGATTAAATATTCATGTGGCGGCCCCTGCTCAGTCTTCTATAATTGATTTCTTTGCTCTCCGCCCAACAGAACCATATTTGGGTCACACATTTTCCCAGGGAACAACTTGGACACCACACACACACAAGCTCCCTTCACGTCACCAACAATGGCTCATTACCCATCTGCCACAAGGGCTGTTTATCCTCGGTTCTTCCCATTCAACACCTGCTGAGTCCCGCGCAGTTGTGCTGTCTCACTTCCACACTAGCTCACTGTGCTCTCATGCATTTCTGTAGTTTGTGTTAGGAAGTTAAAACTCCAAGCCAAGTGCACAAAATATCCAGATGTGTTTGTTTGAGGCGGATGTCGTTTGGTTCGCTTTGACCCGTTCAACCACAGTGACAGCGGTTCATCCAAACTCACGCCCTGCAGCAAAACCTTCCACATGTGCTTCATAGAGGAAATACTGACTAAAGAAATAAAGGAATAATCCAATTGTACATGTGTTTAAATGGAGCGTTGATTTGATCCCAAACAGATCAAGACATTACAGAATTGTAAAAGGATATGTGTTTTTCTGTCCTATTTAGGTTTGTCTCATTTATCACATAATCACATTTATTGCTATCATTTGAACTGACGGCATGAATTTCACACACATGCGATAATGGATTCCATTGATTTGTATAAAAGCAGAGGGATGAAACAGAACAGAACAGGAATAGAAATGTCATCGTATTCTCCTCATATCACATACACACATACGCTCTTCCTGTCACTTTCCACTGCTTGAGGTTTGACATTTGCTCTTTTAATGAGGACATCTTGCTGCCCCCCCCATACCCTCTTATCTCATGGCAATTAATTTTCATCGGTACCTACCTCTGTCACTTTTTTGTTATGTATTTCAGTGAACGCCATACATTTTGTTTTGGTACTTATTATTTGTGATATATTTGTTTCCAGAACCTCAACAACAACAAACATAAATGTGGTTTTATTTGTATTTCAGGGTTTAACATGACTCTTCTTCTTCGCTGTACTGTTTAAATAAACTAATATGAGTCTTATAGTCTAGTTGTGGGACAAAAGTAAAAGTATTTTTAAAAAAAGAAAGGAGAACTACATGAGGTACTACAGCTCCTCTCAGCCTCGGATGCCTACTGAGAGCTTCATATGCGTTTCCTGTCTTTCAGAAATGCTGCTGGACGACTTCCTCTTGACCTACCTGGTGTTTATGACCACCCATGACCTCTGTCAGGCACTGCTGGGACAATATCCTTACTGCCAGAAAACACACACACAGACAGAACGCAAAAACAAACCACCACATACACACCCTGTCAGTCTGAACAGTTCCTCTCCCTGGTTCTGTCCTTGACCGCTCCCACCTACAGCAGTGCCCGCTGCAGGGGCCAGGAAGAGGGCAAGGATGCCCTCTTCAGGAAGCGCAAAGTGCTGCAGCTGGTCTCCCACTGGAGCAGGTTGTACAAGGATTTCCTCAAAGACGAGGAGCACGTCAGGAGCTTCATGAAGGTATGACATCCACACGCCTCCGTTTGCCACCTGGTGCAGGTATTATTCCTATTCCCCTGTCGCTCTATTTCAACCTCTGATCCTTGAGTGTGTTTTCCACATGTCGATGAACAACGTCACAAGTGTCATTTATTTTCATTTGCCTCTCTGGCTTGTTTTTGTCCATATGAAGTGCTGCACTTTTGATTTCTTTCCAGCCTTTTTTTCCCTTTTCAAGAGAGAAGGGCAACGAACTGCAAAATGCCTGTGTGTCCTTCTTGAGATTTTGTCAGTTAAGTGCCCACCTGAGCCAGGTTTCAGCTTTCACGTACTAAGGAACTGACCTTGGATGTTTTATTTAAAAATATTTTTCTACTAAGACTCAAAAGCAAAAATACAGTTATCGTAGTGTATATTACAACAACACAGGAATTCTTTAATGAAATTCTTCAACATAGAGATTCCTAGTGTCCCATTTCTAACCACAGGTGCTGCTGGTGTCCATTGTGTGTTCCCGCTATATTTTCACACAGACAGCTTAATTAGATTACACGGCGTCCATGACAACCGTGAAACCCAAGACAAACACACAGGCATAACAGGATCACACGTGTCACATCCACACGCTCGCTGGCAACAAGCGCACGGCAATCGCTTGTAACCTGACAGCTCCATCGCTCGCTGCTGAGTTTCCATGGTAACCAAATGCAAGGGTTGGCATGGGTATAGTCTCATACGGAGTGCGTAACCCAGGTGATAGTTGCCTAGTAACAGAGGAATGAGCGGGGAATTGGGAAAGAGGCTATGGTGGGTCAATGACAGCGATAAGCAGGTGAGTGTAGTAGTATGTGTGAAGGTGCGCATGTGTCCTTTAGTAAGCAGTGTTCCGTTTACACTACGCACTAATGCGCTGACATTCACACAGGCAGACACAAATGGCTATAGAGAGAAGGGACCAGAATGACCCAGACAATTGTCAGTGACGAAAGACTGAAGCACTCAGCTATTTCTAAATATTTTACCATCCGTCAGACAGGGCTACCATGTGACTGTGGCTGCAAGGTCACTTATCGTCCTCTTGTAATTTTTCTCCCTCTGTTGACAGACTTTGTACCGGTGTGTTTTAGAAGATTTATATGAGTTCCCCACACTGGAGAAAGACTTGAAGGAGTTCCAGAAGCTTCTGCGCCGTAGACAGTAAGTGAAAATGTTAGTTAGAGGTCGGTGAATACAATAATAATACAAGGTGAATACAATAATAATACACAGTTGCACTGTTTTAGAAACTACTAGAAATATACCATGTTTTTATCTCTAGAAACTAGATAACTGTTGAATTAAAATCATGTACATAAATCAGTCGACACATAGATCTGGAACAAAACAATGAATTAGAAATGTAGCCCTGGAACATCAAATTAGATGTCAAATACATCATCCATCAGCTGACATAGGAGTGAAGTTCATGGTCTGTTTATAAAAACGTTTTTGCATTCATCTTAAACCCTGTACAGACACAAAGGCAACGTGAGAGGAGCTATAAATTTGCATCTGCTTGAAACTATTTGGTTTGTTCCACTCTGAAACCTTCATTGGACCTTCAGCTCTCATTGGACATGCTCCTATGTGGCACCCACTGTTCTAACAGAAGCCTTTTGGCCTCTTGGCAGTTTAATTTGTGTTGTCTGACCTGTCTGTCGTTTCATTCTTCCAATGAGTTGGTATAACCTGTGATAACATACAAACTACTGAGACAGAAACTTCACCACGACGCTGCTTCACTTCTTGGTGGCAGTTGTGCTACATGCTTTAATACTGACATTTGAAAACATCAGCCAATGTTGTCCGCCAGCAGTGTCCGAAAAACCGCTCCAGCCCGTGAATCATTGGACTGAACTAGGCTTTATCAAACTTTACTGGAAGATGTCGAAGTGTATTTGTCATTCTTGTCACTGTGTATTTTTCATTGTGCCATTCATCCTTTTCACTGGTGTATGTGTGTTTCTGCTTTTCAGCACAGTGGACGACTGTCCTCCACACCAGAAGGTAGGACGCATTCGACCAGCGGTTAAAGTAGTAAAGCCTTTACATTTGTACTGTGGAATGCATGTCAAGAAGCACAATACTAAACTATGACAACAGTAAAAACCATCTTATAAATGGCTTGAGGACTTGTACTTGTAACGATACTTGTAACACATTACCGTAATACTTCATACCTATATAATATAATTAGATAATCAGGGTTTTTTCTTCTTTACTATGAAAGAGATCATTTAGAGTAGAAAAAATCTGAAAGATGCACAAGAAAGAATAAGCTGTCAACTATAATAACGTGCTTCCATCAGTGTGTTTAATTCTGATGTCGCACATTGGAAAATATTTATGAAAATGACCAAAAAAAAACTGAATTTGAGTATGGCTTTTGTTCTCCAATGAGTGAATACACGGAGAGACATGGAAATGTGGTGAACCTTTCATTCTTACGACTGATCAGCTATGTCTTCCTACACATTCTGATAAAGTATGAAAACAAACACGGCACAACAGGTTGATTGAGAGCGAATTATTCCTCAATCTCATTCATGAAAAACACATTTGATTTTTTATGGAAAACGCCTCAGAGCGCTCCCCACCTTCTACCTGGTTAATTAGAAACGTGTGTAGTGTGGTAATACAACACAGCCTGGATTATTCACTCCAAACTAATTTATGGAAATTAGCATAATTAGCATTTTGAAACATTTTCTTCAAATTCCCAAAGCCTGGAGACGTATCCATGGAAGAGAACAGTTAACTTTTGAACCCTTTGCCCCAAAAGAGACTTCACCACTGAAAACACATTACTCTTGTCCTTAAATAATTCAATAAAAATTTGAACTGTAGGGATTTTATTTTTCCACAGTAACTTATTCCAGAAGCTATTATGCATGAATTTGCCAAATTGATGAGTTTATTTACTTGTTGGTTGAAGTTGTAGTACACTGTACATGCTACGGGTCGGGCCATTGTTGTAAAATGTGTATTTTCTTCTGTTTTCTCTCGGTCAGAGTAAACAAATGTATCAACAGCTGAGTTTGAAGGAAAACTGTCTGCAGCTCCGAAGTCCACAGACTGAGACTAGAGAGGGTGAGTAATGTGCACTTTGACCCCCGAAACCAAGCCCAGTACCGCAGGCAATTACGTATAATGACGAGTGAGAGCTGTAATTGCAATGTGCACATGCAAATGTCTCAGCTACTACAGTGTGTTTGGTAATTTAGTCATTTAGCCGTGCTGCTTGACAGAAGCGAACCCCACAAGTAGATTTATCAGCATCTGTTTCATGGGGTTTGTGTTTTCCATGAACAGATTCACAGCATGTCTGGATATGTCCTGTGTACCTTTTCAGTTATCTGCTGCGTGCACGTCAGCTCCGACTCCTACCTTAGTGTCCACACACATCCCTTACTGGAGGCTCATGAGCTGCTAAGGATTGTGGGTCAAAAGATAGACCGAGCAGATGACGACATGGTGCTGGCAGTAGTATCACACACTGGAGGTATGTACAGAAACACACAAAGTAAAGAGTGTGTGTGGAAGTGTGTCTTCACTGTAGTGTGTGTGTGTGTGTGTGTGTGTGTGTGTGTGTGTGTGTGTGTGTGTGTGTGTGTGTGTGTGTGTGTGTGT
>JAPTHA010000003.1:4898713-4916331 GCA_029814585.1 Gymnapogon annona
ATAGGTATAAGGAGCTTTAGGTACTTAATTCAACTAAAACAATGCAATTTTTTTTCTTGCACGATTTCAAACATATATTATTACTATCTTTGATTTAAAAAAAAAAACAAAAAACTGTAAAATCTGATGAAGCAAATACACAAAGTCCAATTATACAAATGATACAGATCACCGGGGGGGGGGATAAAAAGTTTCATTTCATAATAAAAGTTCCATTTTTATGGGTTTTCGTGTTGGGTCGTCTTACTGTCCTCACGTCTGACACGGCGGTTTGAACGACCGCGGCACCGTTACGTGGCGATGGTCTTGGATTTTGCGTTGGTTTACTGAGACAACAGCACTGTTTATCGGACGTTTCCCGTAAAAACACAGAGTGAACGAAGGGCTTTTTTTTTTTGTTTTTTTTTAAAGAACGGAAAAAAGTTCCCCTGACAATGTAAACATGGTTTCACTAGGATTGTCGTTAAAAGTATTGCTTTCACTACACAAACAAAGTTGTAGAAAGCTAGATTGTTTTTACTCTATAGAAACCTTTTTTTTTTAAATTTAATTATTAATTCTTTCTAATGGCCACTGCGCCCATAGGAATGCATTATTTATAAATCTTTTCATATGTGCTTTTTTTCTATTTGTTCTTTTAATTTGTTGAAGTTTTTTTTTTTTTTTTTTTTAATGCTTTTTGTAGAATTATTCCCCTCTTGTCTTCAAATAACAGTTTATCCCTTGACTGGTCACAAAGAAATCGACACCTGAATCTGATTCGAAAAAACCTGAACCATAAATAAAACTCAAATTAGGTAGATCCTTTTCCACGGCAGCATGGGGGATACACACCCGTACAGTTCACGCACGCACACACACACACACACACACATTCACATCACATTCCTCTCAGACAATGGGATTAAATTTGCTGATGTTCATGTATCAACTATATGTGTCTTCCCCTCTGTTAAATGTGGTCAAACGCAGGCACGCAAACGCACGCACACACACACATGCACACACATCACATTCTTCTAAGACGAGGAGATTAATTTGCTGATGTTCATTCATCAACTATCTGTGTCTTCCTCTCCGTTTAATGTGCGGACAAACGCACGTAACACACACACACACACACACACACACGCACACACACACGTATCCCCAGACTGCCCCTGCTCTGGCAACACACCTGTACCATGATTGACCCTCAGCGCTGCCTGCCGTGTATGAAACAGGAACACATCGTTGTGCATAGAGATTAGATTCTGTTGTGATTAGGAAAATGTCTCTTTGATGTTTGATGGTTTGATTTTTCAGGAGGTCTCCCTGGTTTGTGCTAATCCAGGGCCAGATTTACTAACGCCACCGTAACAAAACACACACACGCACAAAAAAACAAAAACCCCAAAAAACTACTGTCAAGATGGACTGACTGGAGGTCAAAGGTTACCGTGTAAAAGCCCCACCACTGTATGTGTATTTGTAGACCAGGGGTGTCAAACATGCGGTCCGGGGGCCAAATGCGTCCCGTCCCGGATGAATTTGTCAAATGCAAAAATTACACCTAAGATATTAGCAAAAATTATAGTTTAGGTACAGAGTACAGAGTGGGATAAGCTATAAATACTCACAACTTCAAATAATTCTCTATGTAAATATAAATATTTTGATTTAATTTTCCCGTACTTACATTTAAACAAAGTATCATTTCACAAAAAAAATCTATATAGATAACCTGAACAAATATAAACTCCAAATATCTAAAGAGAAGTCAGTGTAATCTCGTTATTTTATCAATATTCTACCTGTTATTAAATGTTTGGTGTATTTGTAGATCCACTGTGATCTCTGAGTTGTAATGTACATTGTATAAATGATAAACTGAGGTACAATATTGTTAAAAATTACACTATTTTTTCTTCCATTTTTTCCACACTTCATTTTTCTTCAGAGTTTTGAGGCTGTTAATGTTAATTCAGAGTTGTTTTAAAGGAAAGTTTGTAGACGTAAAACATTTTCATCAATAGTGTGTAATTCTGTTATTCTTGTCACATCAAATCCGGCTGAATTTGGCCCCTGAACTAAATTGAGTTTGATACCCCTGTGTTGACGTTTACCTTTCAGGGAGGAGCGTATCGAAACATGTGGATCATGAATGTTCGCACTATCATTATATTAAAAAAAAAAATTAAAAAATCAAAACACATGGGAGCACATTAGTGTCCGTGGTGGTTAATGACGAACAAACAGCATGTTTTAACAGAGAGAGAATTGTCTTCACTTTTACGCGTGTTTAGGCTTTATCCAAAGGGTCCAGGTTTGCACCCGGTCCTGACTCACGCCATAACGTTACCGAATCACCAGGAAGCTTTTAAGTGGAGTAAATATTTTACTCTCATGAGCTTTGAGGCTTTGTGACGAAACAGTTGCATGAAACGCACCGACGGTTCATCTTAAAGTGTCTGACCTGCTTTATATTGACTCTGCACAGCTTTGACCGTTGTGTGTGTGTGTGTGTCTGTGTGTGTGCGCGCGTTATACCAGTGAGAGACAGGTGACCTGTATGTGCATCCTTTGCATCGTGTGTGCACCACCCCTCTCGTCTCGCAATAGTTATTCTGGTATGCTTTTACGATCACTGTTTTCGCCACTATTTGAAGCTACGTTACATTCATCCGTTACCTCCATTATCTCGTGAGGTGCCGTCCGCATCGGGACTAATTTGCTCTCCTCTTGATAAACGAACACGGGTCGTTACTGAAATGACCTGGTGCGTTTTTCGAACCGTTCGCTCCCTTCGTGGTGTTTTTTTCGTGGCGTGATTATTTCCCGCTGCTTTAGTAAATCTGGCCCCTAAGTCATACATACTCTCCCCCACTGCGTGTGGAATCCTTACAGATTCCGTTTGTAAATGCCAAACTCCTCTGTCATACACATAGGCAATGTTTCTGTTATTATATGTTAGCTTTTCTTTTTTTTTGTTTAAGATTGTGTTGTTTATATTATTCGGTTTCTCTTCTTCGCACGTTCTTGTCTCTTTTGAGTCCCTTTTCACCAGAGACATTTTTTAAATGATGGAAAATACCTAAAAAACAAAACAAAACAAAACAAAACAAAAACCCCTAAAACAAACTGAAGCAGCCACCCCCGTTCAAGCCCTGCAAAGACCTCCAAAAAAACAGGAAGTCGGGCCCCAGGAAATGTGTTGCCTATTCAAACTCCTCCTCTTCCTCCTCCTCCTCCTCCAGGTGATTAGAGGTTGTGGGCGTGGCCGGGTCAGAGTCACGAGAGAGGGTGCCCACGGCGACGATCTGAGGGGACGCGCCCAGGCCCTCGGTGGCGTCTTCCTCCATGTCGTCGGTGGTGATGATCGCCACGGCGGCTCCGCCCTTCTTGTTCTGGTGAGTCTTGATGTGCTTGGAGAGGTGGTCACTGCGCATGAAGCGCTTGGAGCATTCAGGACACTCGAAACGCTTCTCACCTGGAACAGAATCAGAATCCTTTAATGGTCACCGTAAACATTGTCGACAACATTCACTGTGAAAGTCAGTTTGGCAACTCCACATGACAGCAGGTACAAAAACAAAACAGTATATATATATATAAGCAATAGTAATAGTATAAAAACACTGTAGTGAAATAGTGGAAAACACTGCGGTGCAAAAGGTCAGTTAAATACATTGCATCAAATACATGAATTGCACATGTAACATGATTGCACATGTTTTTGTGTGATGCATGGTGTGTTTGTGTGTGTGTGTGTGTGGAGGGGCTTATTGCACCTGATAGTGTGTATGGGCTGTGTGCTTGCGTGTGTGTGTGTGTGTGGCCGGGCAAATACAGCCTGCCAAAGATTCCAATGCGGTTCATGGGATGTATTTGTCAATTGCAAAAATGATGCCCAAGATATTTGCAGTAATTATACTTCCGGTTCAAATTAACATATAAATATAACTTCAAAATGTTCTGTGGAAATGCGAATAGCCTGTATTTAGAACAAAATACCAAAAGTATTATTTCACAAAAAAACAAATAACCTGAACTAATATTAACAACTTCAAATATCTGAAGAGACGTAAGTGTAATTTGATCAATATTCTACCTGTTACTGAATGTTTTGTGTATTTGTAGATCCATGTGATCCGTAAGTTGTAATGTACATGTATAAATTATAAACTGAGGTATAATATTGTTAAAACTGCACTTCCAAGATATCTGCAAAAATTAGGGTTCAGGTTCCATAACTGGGAAAAATATTATCATGATAACCTAGAAATACAACTGAAAATTTTTCTCTATGGAAATGTATATATTTTTACATGGAATTTTCCTGTATCTAATAATTTCACAAAAAACCATAAACAGCCTGAGCAAATATAAACAACCTGAAATGTCTAAAGAGAAGTAAGTGTCATTTTATCAATATTCTACCTGTTACTAAATGTTTTGTGTATTTGTAGATCCACCCTGATCTGTAAGTTGTAATGTACACGTATAAATTATAAACTGAGGTATAATATTGTTGAAATTACTTTTCTTCAGAGTTTTGAGGTCCTTAATATTATTCACGTTGTTTTAAAGGACAGTTTGTAGACGTTGACATTATTGTAGACGCTGACACTGTTGATATGTAATTCTGTTATTATTGTACTGGCCCCGCCCACTTCACACCACATCTGGCTGAATTTGGCCCCTGAACTAAGATGAGTTTGACACCCCTGAAAGGACTCCAAAACACCTGCAGCCTGTCATATACAGAAGACGCCACTTACACCTGGCACTGAATTGCGTATCTATATATTGTCCTGATCAGGAAAAACACATTAGAGTTCAACGTGTCGAGCCATGTGACCTGATCTGTCAGACGTCACCTCTTCAATGCAACATCTAAGGATCTGAGTTCAGTGTAAATGGAATTCGTACCAGACCGTGGATGTGTTATTACACGTTTACAGCTGTCATCCTACACCCGTGGCTCACGTCCATCTTATTCTACCCTGACCTCGGAGTGACACTGTGCACCACCATCAAAAGAAATGAGAAAGAGGAGGGGTTTGCCAAACGCGCCGCTCGTGTGATGAAAGATCTGTCGACCGACGATTCAGACAGAAAGGGCTCCGTGCGTTTTACAACAAAGGGTGGACGCAGAGGGTTGACTTTAAACAATAGAGGCGAGTGATGCTAACGTTAAAGTGGCGTGTCTCTGTGACTCATGCGGTTCATTTTTTTGTGTGTTTATTTTTTTTTATCATTGCACCACATTTTAGTTTTTTGTGCTCTTCGTGTGTGTGTTTTCCCTTTGTGTTTTGTCTATTGTCTCTGATCCTTGGGTTGTGAATGTGGTCTTGTACTGTATGAATGTAAGTTGAATATTGTCTAATGAAAAATTCCAATAAAATAATAATCCTAATTCTTCAACAGTGTGATTGATCGTCAGAAGGAGAGACACGTCATGGTTCGTCATCACTCGAATGATTGGTGAGGAGGAAACGCTTCACAGGACGGAGGTCACATAAAAACACCAGTTGTTACAGCACATGCAACGCCAGATAGTTTATGATCCAGATAGGGTGTCCGCAGAGTGTCTGCATGTTTGGCGCTTTTCATGATGGTCGGTGACAGTGACGCCACTTAATGCTAGATAACGCCCGCTGCAAAAAGACAAATTCAGGAGGAAGTCTTTTCAGAGCCACAGCAGAAACACAGTGTTGCATCATGGCGGACGTGGCGACCTGCTTCCTCCACAGCTTACACGTACGGTATATAAACAGCTTTTTCCAGGGTGAGGACAGCACACGCAATTACATACAACTACTCACTGATGAAAACATACTGTGAAGTTCGAATTCTGTTTCTGAGATCAGACGCTTGAGAATTGCCCTAAATGTCTCGGTCCAACTGTGGCATCCAATAATGTACAAAGGTTAATGTTTCAAAATGTTGCCATTAATAAGGCGAATGGGTCAGAAACACAAGTCAGAGTCTAGCCATTGTGGGTTGGGAGTGTCATCTCGTAGTATATGAAAGTAGCTCTAATATTGTCTGATGAAAAATAACAATGAAATATTACACATATTTAACAAAAAACTAACTAAGATAGGCGGCGGTACACTGTACTGTTAAAAACTGCACCAACATGTCTCTCTGTGACTCATGTGGTTCACTTACTTATGTTTTGGTTTTTTGTCTTTGTACCTGTTTTGTGTTATTTGTGCTCTTTGTGTGGTCTGTTGTCTCTGATCCTGTCACTGTGTTGGGAATGTCATCGAGTAGTGTATGAATGTAACTGTAATAACGTCTAATGGAAAAAACAAAAAAAAACTTACCAAATCCTAAAAAAACTAAAAACTGCACCAATAAATTCAGATTAATGATCATCATTAGACATCATTTGGAAATTTCCCCGATATCGACTAGTAAAAGGAATCTAATCTAAAAATCTGCATGAAATGGCAAAGGCTGTGAATATCTCATCACACTGTATATACAACACAATATAACGAAAAGATTACAAGAATCTGGAGGGATCTGTGTGTGAAGTGACAAATTATTACTGGATGTCTGTGATCTACGTGTCCTCATGTGACGCTACATAATATGTAATGTAAACACTGCACATATTCCAGAACTCTTCTAGAAATCGGTGTTACGCTTCACTGTACCATGTAGAAATGCAGGCTAAAGCTCTGTCGTGCAAAGGAGAAGCCATATGTGATCACGATATAGGAACGCCAGTGTTATCAGTCTGCATTTGTCACGGTATGGAGGTGCATTAACACCTATGGAATCGACACCACATCAATGCTGAAAGTTATGTATAATTTAGAGCAACACATGTTCTCATCCAGGCGAGACAATTCTAAACTGCACACTGCACCTATTACAGTAAGATTGCTATAACCAATAACACGTGAATGCGTATGTATACGTGTGTAGATACTGTGTGTATGTGTACATATTCATATATGTGTGCATAAATGTGTATACATTCTATATTTATTGTACATAGTATTTTTATGGTTAATCACATATTGTTACATATCATTATATTATTATTATACTGTTACATATTGGTCTTGGCAAATATCGCTATTCCTCAATTTTTATAATCTTTTCTATCTTTATACCGTCATGGAGCGCTTGCATAGAAAATATTTCCCTCGGGATTCATAAAGTATTCTGATTCTGACATTAGAAGAGTTCTGGGACTGAACTGGCCCGTCTGAACTGGTTCTTTCACCTACTAAATATATCTGATGCGACATGAAACCAAAAAATACAACAAATTAGAGCCAGCATTTGCAGTCCTACATCAGACCAGAATGAGACTGTGTTTCTCTCCTAAAACTCCAGCAAGTGGTGAATTCATTCCCTGACTATTTATTATGGGCTGTTCTTAACAGATGACAGGATGCTATGCAGCAGTAAACAAGGCTCTGTTCCAACATTTAGGAGACTCGCTGCTGCTGCCAAACTCAAATTTAATTTATTTTTTCTTTTAACTGTTTCAAATAGTTGGTTTGATGTCTACTAAATAAAATTAAAAAATAGGTTTATGACAACTGCAAATCATTCTCTTTTTATTTCCATATTACCCAGAATTCCGACTTTTATGGAACTGAGGTTGCAATTAAATTATTGTGATGTTAATACAGCATTAAAGACAGATGTGGAATTATATATGATTAAAGTCAGGATAACAAGGTTTCTATGTGTGCATATGTGTGTCTGTGTTTTTTACCTGTGTGTGTTCGTCTGTGTCTCTGCAGCTCGTCGCTCCTGGTGAACCTCTTGCCACAGAAGATCCAGTTACAGACGAAGGGCCTCTCCCCCGTGTGCCAGCGCAGGTGGGCCCTCAGGTGAGACGTTTTGCCGTACACTTTCCCACAGCCCTCCATGTGGCAGATGTGCTGCTTCTTCTTGGTTGGATCTCCACTGTTTCTACCACAAAAACACACACACAAAAACACACACACACACACAAACAGCAGTTAGGAACCGGAGAAGGAGTGCCTGTCTAGTGAAGGATTTAAACGGGCTCATCAGAGTCTAAACCAGGGGTGGCAAATTCATTTTAGTTCAAGACCCAAATCCGGCCAGATTTGGTGTAAAGTGGGCGGGGCCAGTAGAATAATAACAGAATTACATATCAATAATGTCAAGTCCAAACTTTCCTTATATGATGAAAATGTTCACATCTACAAACTGTCCTTTAAAACAATGAATAACATTAACAACCTCAAATCTCTCTTAAGAAAAACAAGTATAATTTTAACAATATTATACATGTGCATTACAACTTACATGTTTCGTGTGGTTCTACAAACACACGAAACATTTAATAATATGTAGAACATTGTTAAAATGAGAAAAACTTTCATGTTGTTTATATTTGTTCAGGTTATGTTTTTTGTGAAATTATACTGTTTTAGTGTAAATACAGTAAAATTACATGAAAATATTTGCACAGAGTTAAATTTGAAGTTGGATTTATAGGTTATTATGGTAATATTTTCCCAGTCTGTACGTGAAACCTGAACTATAATTTTTGTAAATATCTTAGGTGTAATTTTGGCATTTCACAAATTTATCTCATAGGCCGGATTGGAACCTTTGGCGGGCTGCATTTGGCCACCAGGCCACAAGTATGATACCCCTCGTCTAAACTCATCAGCATTCAATCATTTTTTTAATACTATATCACTAAAAAAAACACCGGCAATTTTTTTTTAATGACGGAATTTCAAAGCGAACTTTTAAAAAGTCTTCTCTGTTTGATATGAGTTGTGACCAGTTCAACTTTGACAATTATTCCATTGTGTCTGAATATATTTGACAGATAGCATAACGTGAGACTATCTCCGTGTATATTTGGGGTGCCGGTTCCTTGTTTCAGTATGATGTGTTGGGTGGTGAGAGGTTGGATGTGCTGCTTCTTCTTCTGTGAGAGGTTGAATGTCTCACTTCGGGACACAAGCTGCACTGTGTTCTATCCATCTGTCAAACCAGTTGTCTCACCGCAACACGACTTTTCTGAATAATTGGGGGATTGATTATATAAATGCGCATATACCGCGCCACTAAAAATATATCTGTAGATTTCCAAAGGGACGAGCTGAACCTTTTTTTATTCTGTGTTGTGGTAGAGTGAGGAACTGAAAGAGTAGAAGAGTCAAAGTCACATTTGCTTTACGTGAAAATCTGCATATTTAAAAAAAAACAAAACAAAACGGATCAGGTCGTACTTGCAATTTGTCTGACAGATAACCTGTTTGGTAACATACTCGTGTGAATAATACACCATTAAGGCACCAGGCTGGTGCATAGGGGACCCAGGTTCAATTGCCGGGATGAACGTCCAGTGGGTTGTGTCAGGATGGGCATCCGACGTAAAACTCCTGCCAAATCAAATATGCGAATTGGATTCGCTGTGGCGACCTAGGAAGGGAAAAAGCCGAAAGAACTCATCATCAGACTAATTTCTCTGTTATCGTCCTTTTTTTTTTCTTTCTTTCAATCAACTCAATCAAGAACCGCTCTCTCCCGTACTGAAGTGATTAATCCTCTACCTTCCTTCTCCATCCCTGCAGTTTGGACAGGAGCAGGCGACGCGACGGAGCCTCTTGCTTGGTGGTCCCTCCTGGTCTGAAGAGCTCTGAACGGAGCCCAGCTGGTCTGGACTCATTGATGAGCCTGATGCCACGTTGCCCATGGTAACCGTCACAGGAGACGACTGAACTTTGACCCCATCCTGACCCTGTGGTTGACCTAGAAGGTAATCAAAAATCCAAACAGAAATTAAGTGTCTTGTGCATGTTATCACTGGACGGATACGAATTAATTGATTGGTACTTTGTGTTATATTGTGGTTAAATTGTAGATAATTGGGTTTTTGGGGGGGTTTAAGTGACTCAAGACTTAAACATAGTCCATAATGACACCATGCTCTATTGCTGGATGTTACCTATAAACAGGACGACATCTGTTCAGACCTACTCTTTATACATGCAAGCACAACATGAATCTGAACAGCAACCCCCCTCCCTCTGTAGATATAACCCACTCATTTTAAGGCGACAGCACATCAAACAACTCCTACATTTCCTTGATCATACACCAATGAAAACACAAGTATGAATTATATTCCATTTCTAGAGTTGGATTCTTCTAATTACCTAAAGCAGGGTGTCAAACATGTGGCAATTTTCCTGTATTTACACTAAAAACAAAGTATCCTATCACAAAAAAACATAACCTGATAAAAACATGAACAAATATAAACTACCTCACTTTGGAGTTGACATTAGTGATACAGTATGTAATTCTGTTATTATCATATTGGCCCCCCCACTTCACACTAAATCTGTTTGAATTTGGGCCCTGAACTAAAATGAGTTTCACACCCCTGCCCTAAAGCGTTCACTCCTAATCTATAATAGTTATCATAAGTACAGTAAAATTGACACATTAATGTATGTGTATGTAGATGGACACACACAACAGTGCTGCTATGCAAGGACTTTGTTTTCCAATTCCCATACTTCACAACTATAATAACTCAAAACCACAGTTGAAGAACAGATCAGACATGGGTTGTTACTGATGCACCTGGTCACCACCATCACCAGTACCATTCTGCTGATGGAATTATTATTATTAAACATATTGCCGTGCCGTATGTTTACACTGAGACTTGATTATGTATATATTCTTAGATCACGTCCAGATTTTATGTATCAGTGCAATATTTTTAAATATATTTTATATTCTTTACTCCTGCACTGTGATACTTTTAAAGATTCTTTTTTTTACTCTGTACAGCAGTTGTTGTTGCTATTATTCTGTCATACACTTGATCAGCGTTTTATTGGAGCTCCTATAATTTCACCACGCTCCAAGTATGAGGACAATAAAGAATTCCGGTTCTGGTTATTACATGGTCATGCCAGTGTGTCTGGGTGGTCTTACCTTGTAGACCGGTGATAGTGAGGGGGACGCCCTGCACCTGAACCCCAGCAGCTCCCAGTCCTGCGATGCTGACCGTCTGTACCCCAGACCCCGGGTTAATCTGGGCAGCGTTCAGCGTTAGTGGAGCCCCGCTGAGGGACATCAGCCCTCCGCTCCCCACTGTCGTCCCACTGGCGACTGGTGCCAGTGTCAGCTGCTGTGGCACGGCCGTCCCCAGACCACCCTGCAGTGACACCCCGCCGGGCAGCTGCAGGGTCTGCCAGGTGATCTGTCCAGAAGGCGACAGGGTTGGGGTACGAATAAGGACCTGGGCTGGGTTCTGGAAGGCCTGGATGGGCTGTAAGGTTTGTCCCGGGGCCAGTTGGAGGGTCTGAATGTGCTGAGGTTGTTGCTGACCCTGGCCCTGATTCTGACCCTGCGCCTGGGGCTGCAGCTGGATCTGCTGCACCAGCTGGTGCCCGACCTGGCCCACGATCACCTGCTGGATGGTTCCTGCTGTTTCAGTCTGGTTCTGTAGCCCATTAGCTTGGTTCTGGCTTTGAGAGTCTGCCTCTGTGCTCTGTACTTGGGCATCACCTGCTCCGCCCTCGGATCCTGCAGGAACCACTTGTGTCGCCTCAGACACGCTTTCACCTTCGGGAACTGCCACTGTCGAACCAGGTGTGTTCTGTGCCGACACTGCTGTTGTCACCAGCTGGTTACCATTGGCGACAGAAAACGTGCCGTCTGCTGATTGGATTAGCTGCACAGCTCCGCCCCCTCCGACATTATTAATCACAGGTAAAGCTAGGGTCATGCCGCCAAGGTTTATGGGTACTGTAGTCATAACAGGAGCCTGGGAGCCCTGCAGAGTCTGCAGCTGTAGTGGGAAAGACTGGGCAGGGCGGATCTGTAGCGGGACTGTTTGATTGGCTGTACTTGTCAAGATGGTCTGCTGGTTTGCTGGCTGGAGGATGGTCGGGGTCTGGCCTGGACTTGGACTCTGGATGAGTTGAACTTGTTCCGGTAAAGCCCCGATGGAGGTTGTCTGAGCTGGGCTGATGTGAATCTGCTGTCCGTCTGCAGTCTGCAAGTGTGGGATAACCTGATATTGGACCCCGCCTCCTGTATTGGGCAGATTCTGAACCTGAATGATCTGGAACTGCTGCTGTTGTTGCTGCTGCTGCTGTTGACTGGCCACGACACTGTTCCCTAACGCCTTCACCTGGACAGCAAAAGAGCAAAGACAGAGTTAAAGTCCAAACTCAGACACATGTCAACAGAACATCTACTGAAACACAGAGCTCCTCCCACTGCCTTCACCTTGCGTCCACCGGGTGAGCTATCATTGGCCAGTGTGGTGGCGACCGTCACAGCTACAGGCTGATTGGTGTTCTCTTTGGCCATCGTCGGCGCCGCTGCGATGATCTGCCAGCCGTTCCCTGTGAACTGAGCGGGGACCAGTTCTAGCTGCTGGGGCACCAGGGCCTGACCCCCAGCTGCGTCCACCACAATCTGACCCTGGAGCTGACCTGCCTGCAGCTGGATCTGACCAGCCTGGACCTGGATTTGCTGAGCCCCCACCTGGGTCTGGGCCACCTCTGTTCCCCCCTGCCCTCCAATCTTACTGCAGGTGGCCGCTAGCAGAGCCAATGGAGAGGGCTGAGAGGAATCCTGGTGGAGACAGAAAGGGTAGGAGGGAAGAGGACGGATTAGAGGGAGGGGCAGGGAAGGAGATGGTTTAAAAGGAGTGACAAGGAGGAGAGGGGAGGAGAGGAGAAGCAAGACGAGGTTTAGAGGCAGACATAAACACACAGAGTCCTAATGCACATATATACGACGCACAAGCAAAACAGTCAAAAGGAAAGGATGGGCAGGTGTCATTGAGCTCAGGCATGTACTCACACAATATGAAATGAAGAAGAGAAAAGGAGAGATGGGTGGGGGGAAACATGGTTCAGAGAAACCAACACAAAAAGCACAAGAGAAAGAGAGAGAGAGCTGTCAGTGGAAGTGGGCGGTATTACAGGAAGCGAGTGGGTGGGCGTGTGAGAACCACATTTCTCTCTTCTCAGAAAACTGGAAGAAAAATGCCGCCTTCTCTCTCTCTCTCTCTCTCTCCTCCTCCCTTTCAAAAGCAACTAGGTCGCAAGCAAATATTTAATGCTATACATCTCTCAACATTGCAAAGAAGCAGCCTGGGCTTTATATCAAAAACACTCCAACGTGGGCAATAACACAGCAGCAATGCCTGTCACACGCATTTATCAACAAAAGATGCACTTATCAGGCAATTCCTAGCTGAAAATAATCTCTACCATGTATACAAGCTTTGAAAAAATAGCTTAACATAGAAGTTCCATCATTGTCGAGCCACGTACCAATGTTGCAGGTCTTTAAAGTAAAATCCGTACAGCAGAATTAAATTACTGTGCATCTGATGCAAAGAGACTATTCAAAATTGCAGTCGCTGACAAGTGTGTCAGCCGTATAAGCCTATTCATAAGGTTCTGGGGCTGGCTCTCAGCAGGGCTGCAACAGAAGCAGGAAGTGAAATTCACCAGAGAAACGCCCCCAGAGGTGTCTGGCTGGTTCGCTGGGAGGGAGGGTGTGTAGGGAGGGAGGGAGGGAGGGAGAGTACATTTTTGGCCTGGAGGCAGTCAAAAGTAATGAACTATACATACATAATCAACTAATTCATTTTCATACCTGTGATCCAGAACTTTTCCCCTTTTTAGATGCTTTCCCTCCTTCAGTTCCAGATGAGTCTTTCTTCGAGTCTGTGTGTGACAAGAGAGGGGGAAATGTCACTGTCACCACCAGAAACAAGTAACAAATGGCAGTCACATGGATGTTTCTCAAAGGTGCAAAGTCCCCCGGACAGGCAGATAATGAGTGGCGTGAATGACAGCTGATCATAAACGCCAGCACAACAAAGGTGATCAATGAAGAGCAGAGGAGACACCGGTAACCTCATCATCAATATCAAAGGGGCTTTGGAAGCCTCCTGTCACACAGAAAGAGGGAGAGACAGAGAGGGAGAGAGAGGGAGGGATAGAGAGAGGGGTGGAGACGGAGGAGGGGGGGGAGGGTACCTACCACTCATAACGCATTAATATACCGAGAGGGAGAGGGTGTAGTTCACGGTAGAAGGCCGGCCGGGTACAGAGGCGGAGGACGGCCTATATGTTCAGCGCCGTGGGCCGTGGAGGATTCTGCCCGTTTGACGAAACCACCCACCGGCCAGGAAGGGCGGTGCCAAGCGCGAGCACAATCAAGCAGCCAAAGCAGATAACGGAAAGAACGGGAGAACACACAAAGTGACCGTCCCCGGCCCCGTCGCCGCCCCCCCCCCTCCCTCTCACCGTCCCCGTCGCACGTTCTCTTATTTTGACCGGATAGTCAGTCCATAAACGAGCAAATTGGCGCTTGTCAGAGCGATATCCACAGAGAAGTTGGCAGTGTGTGACCGCGGAGGCCCACCCACTTCCATTTAAGCATCAGGACAACACCCCTCTTCTCTGCTCCTGCCCGTCGCCGCCGTTTCTCCCGCCGCCAGCGACACGAGAGGGGGGGGGACGTCTCGTCGCCGTCCGTCAAGCACCGAAAAGAAACGGTGACCCGTGTTTTTATTTTCACGCGTATTCCCTTTTTTCGTGTACAATTGGCTTTTTTTTGTAAAGGGGGGAAGAGATACGGGGTAGATAGCTGTGGCTTTTGTGGGCGGACGCGCTCCTCCCACATATTCAGATTGGACGACGGGGCTCGGCGTGCGAGGGTCGAGATGGGAGTTGTATTTTGGTGAGGCCTCGCCTACTTAGAGCCGATTGGGCAGCCGGGACTACGACTCCCATGATGCCTCGGTGCTTCGGTCGGTTGAAGCGACCGTGTTTTAGTAGTCATGTTGCTGTGAGAGCGAGCGGGGAAAGGGCGGTGACTTCAGTGTTGTGGGGGGTTGGGCAAACGGGAAAGGGAGGCGTGTGTGTGTGTGTGTGTGTGTGTGTGTGTGTGTGTGTGTGTGCGCGTGTTTGTTGTGTGAGAGTGTTTGTTTCCGACATCTCCGCGGTGTCAACGGATCACAGTAGAAAAGAAGAGTGACGAAAACAACAAAACAGACCGAGGTCGAAGAAGAGCGCGCGTTTGTTTGTTTGTTAAGGAGGCTGTGCTTTATTCAGGGCACAAGTGCACAATGTTCTCCTTGTGTTGGACATTTGTATTCACATAGTCTTAAATATTTTAAAGTCATCAGTTCCTGTTGCATTTGGGCCAATAACTACTCAATTATGTATTGGCTTTAGGGGTAGAGATTATAAGAGTCTCTTCCTTCAAATTGAAGAGAAAAGCTTGTGTGAGAGACAAATACACTCTATATGCATATATGTATATATATATAGATATATATACATATACACGCGCTGTAATCTTCAGCAGACAGCAACAATTGAATATATATAGTGTGAAAATGATTAGAAATAATAAGAGGAGCCACTCTGTAACCTATGCATTGACTAGATCATCCATTTACAATTATAGGTTCTAAGGCAGGCAGAGACGATTCAAAGATAGATGCTGCAAAAATGCTATGCATACAAAAATTGCACAAATAATACACATAGAAAATGTTTACAGATATACTGTATTACTTATTGATTCCCTGTTTCTTTTATTAACACTGTTTTATTATGTTTGTAAAGCATCCTTGAGTGTCTTGAATGGCGATTTAAAATGAAATGTGTTATTATTATTATTATTATGTACTCTATTGACTATGGTTAATGTAGTGTAGTGATAAATACGTTAAATTTGACTTTCAGACCTTATAGACTGATTAACTAAATGACTTAAGTTCCTGCAAAGGATAAAACGGGTTTGGAAGATGATTGAATGAGTTCTTAAGTGCTATATTTAGTCATAATAGCCTATTCATCAAGTAATTGTACTTGAGACAATATTGTACACGAGACAGCATGAAACAACTCAGCCTCGTGCTGCACCTGTTGACGCACACAGGAAGAAGTAACACACATACAGAGAAAAACACAAGCGCAAATGCACGGCAGGTTTTACTGGAGCAGTCGCATGTATAGACTGTCATTAAGAATCACATGAAAGAGAAGTGCTGCCATTAAAAAAAACAAACAAACAAAAAAAAACATCGTCACCACAGAGTGTCGATATAGAAACTAAATAAGAGTGACGGTCTGTCTGGAAACGTCAAGGACTAACCTTGAAAGCCCAGAGCATTGTGGGTAAAGGAAAGGCCTGGAGGAGACAGAAGGAGAAGATCATATAACTCAGACCATGTGCTCGAGAGAGAGAGAGAGAGAGAGAGAGAAAAGAACAATACAACAATACCTTGGATTTGAAAGTTCACAGAGAAGGACTCGTCAGTTAAACACTCGTGAATACACTGATTATTGGCACATATCACCAAGGGTGACTGGATAATGTGGCAAACAGATGAGGTTCAACAGTCACATTGCATAAAAATGTCTGACAGGCAAAGGCCCTCGTCTGACCCCTCTGAATAAATAGTTAACCGCTGCTACGTTACCTCTATCAGTAGGTGAAACTAAATTCATTCCAGCAAAACAACACTATCTGCTTTAACACTAAACCTGAACAGTGCCGAGCAGGAGCCCCTATCTCGCTCATGTTTGTCCTCCTCTCTCCTGTGGTGAAAAGCCTCTTTCCAGGGGTAAGGAGTGACTTTAGCCGAGAGGAGGCACAGCTTTGGTTCACCGAGCAGAAAACACCATTAGCGGGCAGCCAACTGAGGATATGCCCCTGGAACACCAGGGAAATATTGAGACATGAGGGCGGCACTTCTGACACAAACATTTAAACTATTCAGATGACAGTTGTTTGGTATTGGATTTTTAAATGATTGTTGTTGTTGTTTTGGTGATAACGTACAAAATATTGTTAAAGCAAAGAGAGTAAAGATGTTAACAAGGCTTCCAATAGAAAGAATGACCTATAATGAAATCAAAGAAATAGACTTAGACTTAGACTTCCTTTATTTGTCATTACACAGACACATACAATGAATCTGGTAACGAAATGTCATAGAATGGCAACCGATAACACAAATAAATATGGAGAATACAAAAGTGCAATGTGAGTTTGGGAACATACGGGGACTTTCATTGACTGGGTTAAGAATTCAAACATATTTGAAACGGAAGGTGAATGATGTGTGTGGACATTGTAATGTCCAGGTTGGTGATTTTTTTTAGTCTAGATCCTAATTTCTTGTATCTTAAGTAATTTGATCTCTTATTTCCACATATATGATGTCTGCCTATGGAACAGATTAACTGGTTTTAACAGAGGAGCATTTTGTTATTGTTTATTAGAAATTTTTTTTTGTTTGAGAATATGTGCCTCATTTGTAAAAAAAAGTTCAATTAAAATATTGTGTAAAAAAAGGTGCATGTATATATATATATGCATGTATATATATGCAACTGATATGATATGATATATGACTGATATGATAGAAAAAAACTCAATGTAAAAAAAACTTGTGAAGTATTGTGAAGTGACGTATTTGGACTGAATGACAGTTTGTTCCTGTGTTTTGCAGTTTCTCTATTCCTTCTTGTTCCTCGTTGTACAGTAACAGAGCATGTTTTCACATCTAAACCGTTCCACACACCTGGGGTGGCCCAGAAACACAC
>JAPTHA010000003.1:5165108-5175669 GCA_029814585.1 Gymnapogon annona
CCTAGTATTTATAGTAGAGGTGACTCCATCTGTGGATCAGTCTATACCTAGTATTTATAGCAGAGGTGACTCCATCTCTACACTGGTTCCTTCATAACTGTTCCTTAATGGTGATTCTAGATCTCCTTCCCATTTAACCCGTGTTCTGTCTCCATCTGCTGTCACTATAGTGGAGATGAGGGTTGTATACATCCTCCAGATAATTCCAAATAGTGCTTGTTCAGCGTGGTACAGAAGTTCAACTGGAGACATGGACGGTAGATACCAATTTTCTTTTCCCCCAAATCTTATATAATGCCTCTGAATATTTTCCATTGTACTTCACATACACTTGGAAATTTTCATAAAACACAGATATTGAGAACTGTGTTTCTAGTTCTGCTAAAGTAGGCTAGTCGTGAATTTATTAGTTACAACAGTATTTAGTCTTAACATAAAAAACATGGAACCACTCATAATTGTTGGCATAGAAGAGATTTTTCTTTTCTTAAGCGATGTAAGAGTCCCAATTACAAATGAGGACAAAACAAAAACCATTCGTAAAAAGCTGCTTTTTTATTCATCTGGTGCAATACAATAAGACACCAATGCCTGCATTCATACATAAGTATAATGCCATGATTGTGTTGTTCCTTGTCTCACTTCCATATGCTAAAAACGAAAAACACAAAAACCAACAAACGAGACACGGGAACGTATGTGTAAATCGAGTTAGATGATCGATCAAACTAGGATGATTTTTTTTCCCCCAAAGAGTGAGAATTGTAAAAGTTCAACAGTGGACATAGTTTTGTGTGATGAAAAATGAAATGTAAAAATAAAAACTGGTTAACTCATCAGGATAAAAAAAAAAAAAACCCAGATAAAAACGTGTACAGTGATTGTATCAAGTTTAATTAGACTAAAGCAGTCATATTTTTTAAATTGTAAACGTCTATGCCTAAAGTACTTGGAGCTTTCATTGCATTGTACGCACCACTGACACCGGTTAGGAGTTGTTAGCCGACAGAATATTCACACAGTGCTTTAGTTATTTGTTATGACAATTATCGTGGATCTCAAATGTGTTTGCTACGTAATGATTGAAGTTGCTGATCTGGCAAAGACAGTTTTTATACAGGCAGTTCTCTTGAGACAGTAATTACTACAGTAACGTATAGTCGATAAATAAGAAAGGCAGTGATCGATGGCATATTTTGTGGAACAGTTTGAAAGAAGAACCTGAAAGTGTTTGTGATGTGGAAAGTTAGTCGCCCGGAGATGTGCAAACGGCGTCCTTTAAGGGTCGGACATAAAAAAAAAAAAAAAAAAAAAACCAAGAACCTGAGAAAGTCAGAGAGTGTGTCTGTTTGTGTGTGTGTGTGCTAGCAGCACTACCTGTTTAAGAAATAGTAAACCAGTGTTAAGTATGTTACTGTTCTGCAAAAAAAAAAAAGAAAAAAAATACAACTACTTACAAAAATACTCTGCATAACCTGCGTTATCCTTGCTGGCAAAAAAGAAAAAAAGAAAAAAAAAGAACTCGAGTATAACAAGACACGACTGTAAATAAAGCATTAACTAAAAACACAAAATATTTGTGCATTTCATTATCAAAACCACTGTAAAATCCATAGCCACTCTCAGTCCAAAATAAATTCAACAAGCACCCACGGAACCCGACATTTTCAAAAGACAAAATACTCACGCCATTCAACATTCCACTGACCCTCGCTACTCTACGTCTATCCATTTAAGACATACTGTATCTACGGGCTGACAATGCTCACATCGAACGCTTCTATCCTTACAGCTTGTACGCAGCACTATATACTGTACAGTACCAATGCCTATCCTTTTGTACATTCCTTTACATCGTCAAACTAACCTTACGCAGACTCCCGTGGTCTAACGAGACTGGAGTAATAACATCGTATGCCCCAGCTTCTTACAAAACCAAACGACAACTTGAAAACAAGCGTAATAAGACTCAATAAAATTAAAATTAAATACAGAATATTGGTGACACACACAAACATCCGTGCCATATGGTTTCACTGTACTAATAATAGTGCTGGTGGGACTCGGTCCTCCACCTATTGCAAGCCTGTGCATTTACTGGATCATTCGGAGACGGAACGTAGAATTTCAACTTTTTCGATGCGGATTAAAAAAGCTCTGGACGACGATCTGAAAGGATGTCGTCGATACTGAGAGAACGAGACGAGTTTTTGTGTTGTTTTTGCTCTTTTCGCCGTCGTCTCAGTCACCTGTGTGGATGGGCCCCGATTGCGAGGAGTTCTTGTCGAGAGACGCAGAGACCATTAGAATCCGGCTACTGGTCGAGCTGCAGTGACTCGGGGCGTCCTGGAGGTGGCGGCGATAACTGTACAACTGGAATCATGAGGTGTCCCCCAACATGGCAGTGTGCGGCTGGCTTTACCGTGCCTCTGACCAGTGACTCGGTAGACTGGCGTGTACGGGAGCGTGCTCAGGTCAGTGGCGGTGCACGCGCTAAAAAAAAAAAAAAAAAACACAGAAAAAAAGGCTGCTGTATGTTATTTGCTGGCAGGGCTTGAAGTGTGTGTCTGCTCCGTCGACTGGCCCAAAGTGAGATCCATGCTGTACTTCAAAAAAAAAAAAAAAATTAAAAAAGTACAGTTCAGTTTCAGGTTGGGGCCACGAGGCTCTAAATTGGTCATTCGAGAGGCTTCTGCTGCAGGGCGAGGGGGGCACAGGGGGGGATGGGGGGGTCTCCACAGTCCATCCACTCATAACTGAGATGCCAATCAATGTCTTTTGCATTGTTTACACGGTCAATCATTGACAACCTTGAAGCAGCATTTACAATCCATCAGTTCGTGGAAGGATGATAGCTTTTGTGCGGGGGGGGCAGTAAGGGTCTCTGCTTTTGTAAGCACTTTTATCTTCTTTCCTAGAGCTTTGTACACCGACTATAAAAAGTATCCCTTTCTGAGTCTTCTCCCGTTTGCTTCTTGAACGATCAAATCACTTGTTTTAAAATGATGTTTGTTTTTTTTTTAATTTTTGACACTGATTAGAAAAAGACAAAAAATACTGCAAAGCTTCCAGAGCGAGCATCTGTACGGTGGCCCGCAAGAGTCAAACACCCTGCAACAGCCCAACGCACCTCCGTCAGAGAAAACAGCTGCAAGTACAGGAGCGATGCATGTTGACAAACTCAAACACAAGTCGAAAAGAGGTGCAAAACAATGGCCGTGATGCAAATGGGATAAAAAAAAAAACGCGCTGCAAAGAAATGCATCATCAATAAATGCGCCGCAAATACAGACACGATGCAAAGCAAGAAGACATCTGTTGGTAGACTCCATTGGCTCCATTGATCTCGAAAGATCATGGGGGGTGTTTTGTGCCTCATTTAGAGAGCTGCACCGTCGGGTGTGGCTGTAGAGGCCAATACGGGATCTGCAGGTCCTGCCGCAGCCGCTGCAGATAAGTTCTTCACAGTGTGGTGGGGGTCTCGACAGTCTCCGCTGTCTGTGGAGTCTCTTCTCCCCGCAGCGAGTGTCTCTGCTCTCCTCTGCTGTTCGGATGACATCCTGGGTGATGGACCGCCATTTAGAGCAGTTGGAGGCGGCTGACTCCAGGTCAGAGGTTTTGAAGCCTACAGACAGGGTTAAAATATAATATAAAAGTCACATGACCGTGCTCAGCCATAACTCACGTTTACTCCCGCTGTCGTTTGGAAACTTGTCAGTCAGCTGTTCTCCCTCGACATCCCATGTATCTCTTTATGAGGCTGTTCCACTGGAGTACTTCAATTGGACTGACTGCTTATGTGGCGTTTTTTTTCTTTGTAGGCGTTTTCTTGCTTTGCATCATTTCTGTATTTGCAACAAGTTTATTTACTATGCATTTGCTTTCTGCAGTGTTTTGTCCATTTGCGTCACATTCATCTTCTTGTGCCTCCTTTAGACTTGTACGTCTACACTGCACATCTTAGTCGTGAAACTTGGTGGGAGTGTGAGCACTGGCCAAGGATGATGACCAATAGGAGGTGAAGGTTAGCTGTAACCACTATGCTGCGCTAGCTAGCTACAGCTAGGTTACTGCATCAACAGGTCTATTACGTCTCTTGGTGTTACGCAAACCAGCAGCATTACGTGATAAAAAGAAGGAAAACCCAAAAGCAATTTGTACTTTTAACGCTATTATGGAACAATTAAAGTATTGGACTATTGTCCTCAGATGTCAGCGCTGTCCGTGTGTACTTTTCATGTACACACTGCAAAGACACTGCGGCGTTTCCACATGCTCATGTCCTACCCTTAAACCAAGTTTCATGAAAGCTGATGCAGTAGCTTTACTGTAACCATGGAAACAGATGGACGGATGGACAGACATCAGACTGATGCCTCGGCCGGTAAAGTGTGTGATTATGGAGACGTTTTCATAGACCCATCTGCATCTTCAGGACTATTGAGCTTGTGGGTCCAGTCCACCTACATGGAGAACTGCATGATGGGACAACAACCTCTCAAACACAGAGAGCAACTGTCTGTGGTTAACTGAGTTGTGTACGTCTATGTGATGGACTTTATACTGATTTATATTTACGGGTCATTTCAGTGTCATTCACTGTACTTTAAAGGCTGAAACCAGACGTGTACATCAGAGGAAGGGTCTGCGGAATACTTTTTATAGCCGCTGTGGCATTAAGGTGAAGGGGGACCCTCAGGCAGTCCTCTCCTCCATAGTGGGTTTGTTGCTGGGGATGGGCTGGGCAGCGTACACACTCCTGCTGTGGCTGTCCACGCTCTGAAAGTAGGGGTGGCTCAGCGCAGCAAAGGCCGATATCCTCCTGGAGGGGTTGAAGGCCAGGAATTGCTGCAGGGGAGAAAAAAAAAAGGATGCATGAGACCAGTGGACGGGAATTCAAAAGTCGGATATAAATAAGACTGATGGTTCCATGGGGTTCTTACATTTGTATATTACGACATAATCAATGCAAAACACACTTGGATCGAACAGAAGTACATTATGCAGAAATACACTTGTGTTGCCCACCAGTAAAAGGGCCCGTCCTTGCTCGTCCATATCTGGAACCAGGTCTTCTATTGGTTTGGGGGGCCTGGGTGTGAAGGCACTCTGCGGCAGGGCCACCTCCTGGGGCCAGTCCTCTACAGAAGGCACGCCGACGACGCTGTGGGACGGTAACATTCATCAGTGTCTTTAACTGTGAACTGACCTGTCACTACTGCCTGGTCCCACACCATCAGGCCTCTTACTGCCTGTGCATTTATGAAAACTTTAGTAATGGTGCACATTTTGGACTTATACCAATAGACAGATGTATTTTATTCCAAACTGGGAATTAATAGCGTTAAAAGAACATTTTGGCCGACGGGTCAGTTATTTAGTGTTACCCCCCGACCCCATATGGTGGTTCTCTCCCCTCCAGATGACACATCTCCAGTCCCTCATTATCAGCTCTGGAGACTTCAATCATGTACATATACTGTCTATGTTGTACAAGAATTCAATTGATGTATATCTGTCTACTCTGTTTTTCTACACTTTGTATTCTGCTGCCGTAATTCTGAAATTTCCCCTAGTGGGACAATTAAAGGTATCTATTTATCAATCTATCAATCATGTCCCATTAAGGATGTTGTGATTTTACTGGTGTTCCTCATGGTGACAATGACTATAGATGATTAAAATATGACCATTTAAGGTTATACTAGGGAATACCAATCCACTTTCCATCCTGTGAATATTGGAATAAAAAAAAAAAAAAGCTAAAACTCACATAAAAAAAGTCGAGGTCTCAGACATTTATCAAACAACATTAACATAACACAGCTGATACACAGTAGCCGCTATAGTCTGTGTAATTACAACCCATTTACCAGTGTCAATTATAAAGACGCATGTATCTGTGTATCCAAGACATAATGTCGACACTTGTGCACACCAGAAGAATCTATAATAGTGCCAAAGGTCATGAGAGTTTAGCATTAAGTGGGTGCATTTATAATAAATTCTATTAAACATTTAGCAGTATAATTGGAAGGGGTTTTGTCAGGGGGAAGGGATATGTGAAACTCTATGGAGCCGTCAACAGTTGTGTGAACCTGGAGAAAATAACCTACCAGATGAAAAAAAGAAGTCTGATGTACTACAAGATATGGAAACATTTATAAACTACATGGAAAATTTACCAGCACTGAACCACATTGGTTCAGTTCTATATACCCAAGCAGGGCATAGGAGGTCAGAGCTTAACCTATGTCTCTCTCTGTGACTCATGCGGTTCACTCATTTATGTTTTTTTTTTGTCTGTTGTGTCTAATTCTGTCATTGTGGGTCGGGGGTGTCCTCTTGTGGTGTGTGAGTGTAATTGTAATATTGTCCAATGAAAAACTAAAAACAAAATGATAAAAAAAAACAAACAAACTATTTAGCCATATAACAGGGAACACTGATACTTACTCAAAAATCTTTCCCAGCTGATCAACATCTGAGTTTCCCCGAAACAAAGGTCTAGAAGAGAAAACAAATCAAGGTCAGTGTCTGTTGATCTGTGATGGTCTTTGTTGAACTTTACGATGTTGACCCAGCGGTGATATCAGCCCCGTCACGCTGTTCCAACACACTGAACGAACGGCCTTAGACATAAGCGAGTGGCTCGGGGCACAGAGGAATGTGTGGCTCTGTCCTGAGCATCTGAAGTGGCCACACACTGGTAGCTGGGTCGCCTGTAGCCAGGACTGGGCGGCACTGTTGGTAGCACCGCTGAGCGGGGGAGGGAGGGAAGGGAGGGACTGATGAAAAGGAGGGAGGAGAGCGGCGGCGGGGCTGCTGGTGGTTCCTGTGGCTTTGGGCCCGTCTTCGGATGCCCGTGGGCGGCCAATGCCTGCTTTGGCACCCGCACAAATTCCAGTAGTCACCGGCAGCGCGAGCCTGCTGGCAGTAGGACGCCGCAGAAAAAGCTTATTTATTCCCCACGTGTGTGTGTGTGTGTGTGAGTGCCAATACGTGCATGAAAGGGGGGGGGGGGGGCGTGTGAAAGAAAAGTTTAGATTATTCTACCAGAGGAAGACGTATGGGAACTACATCCTGTTGCTCAAGGGCGTTTGAAGACAACAGGAGGGCGTTGGGTCTGTGACAATGACTCCAGATAAACACAATTGATTCTTATAACCTTGTGAGCGTCACCGTGACAAAAGGTACTTTTTAATTCGCCGGTACAGGACGTGATTAGTCGCCAGCAGATGTCAATGTAACGCAAGGCATGTGTGGCGTACAGTAGGTGTTGTGTGAGTGGTTGTGTTGTGTGCGAGCTTTAATAAGTTCAAGTGTATTCAGCGGAGGCCGTCCGGCCGCCATGTGCTCCCTGTGTTTGCTCCACTCGCAGGAAGCTTATTGCATAGTTCAACACCCACACTTTCCTACAGTCAGAGACACTGGGAAATTAGTCACTCAGGGGTATTTTGGACTTTTTTTTTTTTTAAGGGACAGCGAATTCACTGTTACACGCTACAAAACATAAAAAGTATCCTCTGAGATACTGACTTTCATCGTTTTGCCGTCTGAACTGGTAGATTAGTTTATTGTGGTTTGCTTTTAACGACCTTTTCCACCTCAGATGTCGAATGCAGGTTTTCCGAGGTAAAGAGCAACGCACAAGGTTTTAAAGCCATTTATGATCAGACCAAACCAGTTCTGACTGTTGCAAAGGGAGAAGGGAAAAAAAAAATCACCTACAGCAAAGTCGTCGTGCCAAAACAAGTAGGGCTGATAATTCCAAGAGGTCCATTTTTAACCCTGGAGTGGTTTGTTGGTTTGTTAGAGGGGGTTATTGGATTCACAGAGGCCTGGCCGCTGGCGCACACACACACACATGCAAGCATGCACGCACGCACACACACACACACACACAGTTGACAGCGAATGTGCATTAGCATATACAGTATAAATACATGCATGAGAATAGGGTTTGTTTCTCAGTGTGAGATTTGGAAGCAAACACTCATGTACACACACACACACACACAAAGAAACAAACACACACACACACACACAGTTGACAGCGAATGTGCATTAACATATACAATATAAATACATGCATGAGAATAGGGTTTGTTTCTCAGTGTGAGATTTGGAAGCAAACACTCATGTACACACATACACACACACACACACACACACACAAAGAAACAAACACACACACACGCACGCATGCACTGGGCCTGGGTTGGGACAGGCAGCTGAGTCACACTTCCTTTAGTGCCAGCTCCGCTCTGTCCCACATTCCGCTGACGACCTCTGGAATGTGTGTGTGTGTGTTCATGTTTGCACGTGAGAGCGCCTGTCTGAGTGGGAAAACGGGGTGTGTGAGTGTTTGATCCCGACTTCTTTTTTGCATGTACACGTCCTGCGCCGGGCCAAAGTCTCAGGCTTTGAGCCTACGGTGCGAGAAAGTGCTGCGGTGGCGGCGGATTTATCAATGCAGGTCCTAAGTGTGAGAAAGTCAACAGAGACGCATTGGGCCTCTCCCACACCATTAACCCCACACATTCAAGCCTTTTTTTTTTTTCTCCCCCCCGATTAGTGGAATGTCAACACAGCCCAACGCACTCTACCTCCGCTCACGTGAACCGTGACTCACCCTGACGCCGTCCCGGCTGTGCAGATGCAGACTTGTACGATATTTGCTCAAATTCCTTTTTGACGGCGCCATCCCAGAAATACTCGCTACAGTACACGATGTGGAAGGAAAGGATGTTTTTTTTTTCCCCTTTTTAAAATGACACGTCTGAGAGAGGAGTTCTGGGGGAAAACCTTTGATGAGTCACCGGATAAATGTCTCCATTTCCACCTTTCTGACCCGCAAAACGGAAGGGAACAAGATGAAGTGGAGTCACTGATGCTCACTGTGCTCCCACGCAGAAAAAAAAGAAAAGAAAAAAAAAAAACCTTGCCCATTATTATAATTTAGGATAATTCTCTGGAGCCTGTTGACTGCGTAACGGCGATACAAATAATAAATCAGAGTATGCAGGATGTTTTACAAGGTATGGCAACCATTTTTAAATTACATGGAAAAGTTGCACGCACACTACATTGGTTCAGCTCTATATACCCAAGCAGGGCTTGTAGGACTTAGGACGTCCCAGGTCAACATATGTCTCTTTGTGACTCATGTGGTTCACTTGTTTATGTGGGGTTTTTTTGTCTTCTTGTTTCGTCTGTTGTATCTGATTCTGTCATTTTGGGTTGTGAATATTGTCTTGTAGTGTATGAATGTAACTCTAAATAAATCATATTTAAAAAAATCACCATATGTAACTTTAAATCTTGACCTCATAATCTTAGTCTGTCTCGGACCCACTTCTCACACATGGTACCAACCTCCTTATAAGCAATAATTAATGGATAACTGTCCTACTTAGCTGATATTTGTTTTACATATTGTGTGTCAGGTACCAGTGTAACTGCGGTATTATGAAGTGTTGCATTATGGGTTTAAACTTTATAGTATAGATAATGATAATAGCGATTTCATTTTAGTCCAATTATAGAAATACTTGTGGGTCATTGACAGATCAAGCTTTTCAAGAGGTTAATTTTAAATACTAAAAATAAGGATATTTTTAGAATGCTTTCTACAAGTGCAGGAGGTTTGAGTGTTTTTAAAGGTGAATTAATTAGACAGATTTAAAAAAGGAATCTTGGGTTCTTGGGTGACTAATTTATCTCAGATTGTATATATTTCTTTAACATTCCTAACAGTTTAACAAGGATCAGTAACTAAATAAACAGTTTGAGAAGGACAGGCTTGTGTGCATTTTCATTTTTTGTCGTCCATGATTTTATACATTTGTTCTATAACAGTGACGTGCGGTGAAGTTGTTGTCTGGTGAGGCACAGACTTCATCACTATCAGTTTACCAACATGGGAATCTACAGAGTATTCACTATTTGATTGACAGTTAACGGGTTACACTTTAAATCTTACATCGGCTTTGATTGTTTGAAGATGTGGCGGACAACAACAAAATAAAATGACACAGAAACATATACGACAGAAGCAGAATCTGGACGCGTCAAGTCTGAGTCACTGAGAGATGCGGCAGAGTATCCGGTAGATTTTCAAAATAAAATACCTTACAACCTCCGGAGGGAAAACTCAACAGGATGTCTTGCACTTTACTCGCTAACTCTAGCTTACTGTCACTGACTGAACCCCTGGTGTCACAAGTGTCCCCTACCATGAGGCAGGAGAACTGCATGCCTCACACAGTGTCTTTTAATATAACGGTATAACTACTGTATATAACAGTATAACTACAGAACTGTATATTACTATATATCTGGCGATGTCTCTGTATATTACTATATAACAATAAGGGCATAACTATATAACTGTATAACTATATAACTTTATATTACTGTAACTGACGATGTCTCTTTATTGATCTTTACTGTTGTACTCAATCTGTTTTCTTTTTTCTATTTATTGATATTATTATGATTTACTCTTATTTTTCATCATATTTGCAGTATCTCTCTGTGTGTGTCTTGTCTTATATGT
>JAPTHA010000003.1:5419121-5431153 GCA_029814585.1 Gymnapogon annona
GCCCCGCCGCAGTGGCAGACGGCGGGGGCGTGGACAGGCGCGCGGACTCCACAGCTACACGGTGCGACGCCGCATCTCCATCAGCTTGTTGTCATGGAGGAGCAAAGATGGCGGTCCTGGCCTATAGCCTGGGCAAACGCGAAATAAATCAACATTTCACCGTTAAAAATGCCAAATTGATATCCCTGGCAGCCGTCCTCTTGCTCCTCGTGCTTCACACGGCGTCGCGGTACTTTGGAGGTAAGTGTTTTCTTCCGGTTTGTTCAAAGTTTACCGGGGGTCGGGATGCAGCCAGTCAAGACACTTGACTCGAGCTATTGCTAACGTTAGCCTAGCTGGTTGTTTTTTTGTATCCGCGAGGGGCTTGTCTTCGCGGGTTCCGTGCAGTCCTGTTAACCGAAATTAAATCCCGAAGGCGAAAAGGCTGCAGGAGACATATGCGTGGCAGTTTTATAATGGTGGCATCGGGTCGTAACTACGTGAAGTACACCTGTTTGTTTGCGGTAGCTAGCTAAATCAAGCTAAACCCCCATTCTGCTGTGTTTACATGCTCCTGTCACTACAGGCTTAGACGCGCAAAGGCTTGTGCCTATGAAATGCCAAAGTTCGAGGCTAATAGTCCACGTTGGTGTGTGTGTGTGTGTATGTGTGTGCGTGTGTGAGTGTGTGTGTGTGTTTGCCCGGACACAAAGTTGAACTGTCAAAACGTGGTGTCATGTACAACACGCCGACTTAATTGCCTCGTTGGTCTCTTTGTCGCTAAGTCTAGGTACCAGAGTTATTGGTAGTTTTTATTTGTGTAGTTTAAGCCATGTGTTCGCGCCGTCAGGGATGGGTGGCATTTTTTGTCCCATCCAAGACCGACAGTGACGGTAAAGCTTGTTGTAAACAGAGTTGGACTATAGCGGTGTGTTACCGTGGCTGGCGTCCACCTCCCAGCTGGGTTGCATTGCATGGAGTTTGTAAGTGAAAAGGGGAGAGAGCTCTGTGTACCCACTGAGAGCAGCTGCTCTGGCTGGCGATGACACTAAATGCCCACGTCTAACGCCAGCCTGCCGACCCTACATGGTCCCTCTTTTCTATGGTTTGATTCAGTGCAGATGGCTCTATTCATGTCGCACACAAATGAATAGCTGGAGAGATTTATGGCTGAGCTAAATTGCCGATGGCTTCATTATGAGCAGTGGCTCCATGCAGAGCCATGCATTGTATACTAGTCTTTTGACGGCGGTGAATGAAAAGCCAGGGTACTTTTGAGACAGCAGGTTTCAGTTATAGGCAGAGAAGACTTTTGAGTGAGAGTGAGAGTACTTGTTGTATGGTGATACTGGTAGCTTCTCTATGTCTTCCCCACAGGCTTGGACTCATGTGAATGGCTGCTGTCCAGAGGGCATTACTTGGGAGACAATGTGTGGCAGCCTTATGGCTGTATGATGCACAAATATAAAAGCGAGTGAGTGTCACCGGCTGTGAAGGGCACTGCATTTATGCTTTAGATAAATACAATGTTTGTAGTGCTACTCCATATTTAAGTATCTATAATAAAGATGTTCGCTACCTGTACTCATATGGATAATATTCTTTTATGACCTTGTTGTCTTATAGTGAAGTCAAAACATGCCTTGCTGAAAAGCGAGTGGTGTTTCTCGGCGATTCACGAATCAGGCAGCTATTTTACACCTTCATCAAAATCATTGACCCTCAACAAACAGATGAAAGAATCAAGGTGAGGAACAATAGCCACTTACACCTATTGTGAGACATCAGCTAACATATTATTTCATTGTCTTCAGTTGCCTAATAAATAGCCTCAAAAATATCTTTAACATATCACCAACTTTAATGTAGGTGATGTTGATGTTAAGTTTATCTCCAGTGGTTTGCACAAAGTGTCAACAAAGAGATCAGCATGCATACTGTAATCAAAGTCTGCCATCTTGTGCAGAAAAGTGAACTTTGGCTTTGTCTTTATCTGTTCAGCATGAGGACATCGCCTTTGGAGATGTAAGCTCTTCAATTGCTGTGGTGAGCTATTTCTGTATGTGATTTCACATCCTGTTCTTAATCTCTTAAAATACACTCAGATAAAAGTGAAAAAACATCCACTTCCTGTTTGTGTGTAGGATTTTCTATGGTATCCAGAGGTGAATAATTCAATGAAGGAACGCTTGCTGTCATGGACCTATGTGAGTGGAAAAGTAAATTGTATTGTTTTTCAGCGGGACGCTTTGTCAGTTGTGTTGTAAATATAATTTTTGTCATGCCGGTGTGGACAAGGTTTTGTAAATACTCGTTTGTTTTTTATAGGAGTCTTCAGCAAAGCCAGATGTTATCGTCCTTGGAGCTGCCACGGTGAGCTTTGCAAATAGGTGTTGTTTAGCTATGCATGTTTCAGGTGTCGTAATCCCGTCTGTTTCCTAATGTACCACAGTGGTCCCTCAAATTGCACGGCAGCAGCAGTGAAACATTTCATAAATACAAAGTCAACTTGACAGCTATTGCGGCGCCCCTGGAGAAGCTGTCGGACTATGGGGAGGTTTACTGGGTCCTTCAGGGTAAGCGTCGCTTGTTTACGAAGCTATAGAAGACAGTAGCTCCCAGAGTTGTGAATATTTCTAATGATCTGGTGTCTTGGCTCGCCCGTGAAGTATTAGTGCCTCTTTCCCTTCACCTCGGTGCTTCATCATGTGACTGCTGCGTTCACGAGTCATATGGGATGGTCACTTTAGACTTCAAAGCATTCACACGTTCCCAGTACTTCTATATCATTAAACACCAGGGCAAAGGCTGCCTCTTTTATGTTGGCTTCTGATTTCATATAACTTCTGATTCATCATATTGTCCAGAAAATAGCCAATACATGTTTAATGAAAAAAAAGTGCAGAAGATTATGGCCATGATTGAGACAAATTAGTGTTTACTTATAAACCAGGCCTCAGATAATGGACATGAGTGTGGTTGATAGAAACAAAAGCCATGAAAATACACACTGTGGCTCCATAAAGTCATGTTTGTCATAATGCACATGGCTGTTACATGTACTGTACTTTATTAAAGCGTCATTGTAATAAATTGAGGTAAAAGCTTGCTTTGGCAACACTTTGTCGGTCTGGATTAAATTAAAAAGGATGTGTGTGTATGTTGTCTGGCCAGCCAAACTGGGCTGTATTGTTATTTACAAAACACCCTATAGATGCAAAATTCACCCTTTCCAAGCACTGTATGAGAAGTTAAATCAATAAATCTCACCCAATGTTTGATGATTTTTATTTGTTTATTTCTTAGATTTAGAAACTCTGTTCAAGCCCATAGTTATAGATGGATAATTACGTACCTGTAGGGATGACGGTCTTTTTTTCCTGCTCTAAATAATTGTTTTCACTTAGTTGCAGTTGACTTATATCTTCTGACCACAGTCTTTTAACTCATTTCATTGCACAACATAACTGACATCTTTGCTGTGTTCTGTCCAGACCCAGTAAACGAGAAGGTGTTAAGTTATGACAGGAAGATGATCACCAATCAGCAGCTGGAAATGTATAATGAGGCGGCGGTGGACGTGTTCGACAGCAGTAAGCGTAACGGCAGGTCCCGGATCAAGATGTTTGCTGCGAAGCGACAGGCTGCACTGGAAACCATCGCTCAGTCAAACGATGGCCTCCACGTACCTGAGGGCACCAGGAATGTGGTAAGAACAATGTCTATTGCAAGTTACTGCTGTTGGCTAATGTTCACCACACCTGTGTTAGTATATGGGTCACTGATAATGAAATTTATCCAGACATTTTCATTATTAGACATTTTCCGCATCTGAAGTGTCAAAACGTCGTGTGGTGATTGGTAATAGTTGTGCTAAATACAAAACGCAATATCCTTCAGTTTTGGCTCCAATATCAATCAGTGTATACTATGGTTATGTGGATACTATGTGTACGCATGTTAAATCAACATTAATCAGTGTATACTATGGTTATATGGATACTATCTGTACACATTTTTAATCAGTTTTATGGGTTTCAAACTAAAAATGGGTATTTAAACTGCATAACAAGGGAAACTTTGACCTTATGGAATCAATTTATAAAATCATGGATGACAAAAACTGAAAGGGCACACGAGCCTATTTAATTACTGATACTTGATAAACTATTAGGAAAGTTAAAGAAATCTATTAATTTTGAGATGAATTACAGTCACCCCAAACGACTTTTTTTTAGGTTATGTCTTATTAATTCAACTTTAAAACACTAAAATCCTCTTACTTTGGGTTTTTGTATAAATGCACGTGTACAAATGTTTGTATAAATATTTGTCTAAATGCATGTGTATTCCAAAGGTTTGAACAATGGCCAAACATATCCTTATTTTTAGTATTTAAAGTTGCCCTCTTGAAAGGTCTTATCTGTTAATGACCCACATATATTAATGTTAGCTGGATGTTAAATGTGAAGACTTGACCTGAAGAGTTGCCGTTCATTTGTACTTGTTTCTACTCACATCCTGTCATCCTCCTGTCAGGGAGCCATGGTCCTCCTGAACTCCCTGTGCAACAAGCAATTGAGGCCCATCGACGGCTCCTGCTGCCAGACATTACCACCACTCAGCGTCCTCCAGAAACTGTCCGCTTGCTTATTCCTGGGCTCAGCGATCGTCTTCCTGGTCCTCCATGTCCTTGGCAACAACCGCCACCGCCGACCTGTTCCGCCTGATGTGGAAAGCTTGGAGGAGAAGAAGCCAGCCATGGCAGCTGTCCCTCTGGGTCCAAAGGCACCCTTCCAGGCCCTCTGCAGGATGGGCATCATCATGGCCTATTTTTACCTTTGTGACAGAGCAGATGTATTCATGAAAGAGCAGAAGTTCTACACACACTCTACCTTTTTCATCCCCCTCGTCTGTATATTTGTCCTGGGGGTTTTCTACAGTGAAAACAGCAAAGAGGTAAGTTACATCGCACTACAGCATTCTCTGGATTACTGCTACTATTTTGTCTTAAGTGTGAGGTACAAGTGATTAGGCAAAGCTAATTCAGTGCATTCTTCGCTGATTCATCTTCACCTGGTTACTTCACGAGGTGGTTAAACCCAAAACAAGTGCAGACACACATTGCAGGCAGTACAGGTTTGTGTGATGTGTGCAAACTTTTGAATTGAGGAAGAAGATGCCACGCAGACACAGTGCAGAGTAGATTTTACTAAAGCAATAGTAGAGCCAACATTTGGCACCCTGATGTGTAAATAATCTGCATTGACCTTTTGAAACATAATATTGATTTGGCACTACTCCAGTGCAATGACATTCCGGTAGCTGGCAAGAGTAGCATTGTATTTGATACAGGTGAAATGTGTCACAGGATATGATTATATAAGATGCCCTGGGGTGATATTCTCTAGATGCAAGAATCACGTCATGTCAAGTCAATTTATTTGTATTAGCACCATTTAAAAGAACAGAAGTTGGCCCAAAGTGCTTGACAGACACAGATGATGGCATTTAAAAACAATGAAATAAAATATATAAATAAAATCAGGGTGGATCAGGGAGTTTTTAAAATGCAACACAGGGATACAAATTGGCCTCAAATACATAAGTTAAAAAAGATAAATAAATTAAATGGAGATCAAACGATGAGAAAATTTAATGAGTAAGAAAAAAAACAACAAATGTAATTCAGATAGAACAAGCTAGACAAGAAAAAAATTCGATTATTGAGTCAGACTACTAAAAGCACGGATGAAAAGATGGATCTTCATATTCTATTTCTGTGTAGTTCTGATAAATATGGAGGGCAGTTTATGACAACACAGAGAGCTTTGAAAACAAAAAGTGAGATTTTAACATCAATTCTGGATTTTATTATAACATGTTATCTCTTTGGCGTTTGTTAAAAAAATCCCCATCTGTTTTAGTGAAATTGCAGCCTAAAAGTCTCATTTCCCACTGAAATTGTGACCAGATACTACAGGTGCACTAACACTTGCTTCTTATTCAGTTCTAGTTGTAGTTACTGTACATTGAAATGTGACCCCAGCCCAGTTTAGATGAGTGCTGGATCAGCAGCGTTTCTATTTTTTCCCTCCACAGACCAAATTACTCAACAGAGAGCAAACAGACGAGTGGAAGGGCTGGATGCAGCTCGTCATCCTCATCTATCATATATCAGGAGCCAGCGCTGTAAGTTCACCCGTCACCTCATCTCCACTCCTGCTAATATTAGAGGCACGTGGGAGTCAATCGCCTCGTTTGGTGCCAATATACAGTAACCGGGTCATCAACACCGTCAGTGCCACTTTGAATAGCTTCATCATGACAGGATGTTCACTGTTTCCCCTCTGGTCAAGGATCAATTCTGGTCTCCTGTGCCGCATCTTTTTTTTTTTACTCTGGCACTTTAAATTGCTCCTTTGTGGGTCAGTCTCCAGCCCCTGGAGTATGAAGGCTTGGTTTTAGACTGGCTTTGTCTGTTCTTTGACGTCGGCAACACGAACAAAAAAAACAAAAAACGCTTCCAGTTTAACCGCCAGCCATGTGCTCCCCTTCAGTGTAAAAGGGGTGTGTGTGTTCTCATCAACAGCAAAAGCCGGTCTGATTGTAACAACCCTTTTCACTGTGTGTGTTATGGTCTTGTTTACGTTATGTAAAGTTGAACAACAGGCTGATATTTGCCTCTCTTTGACAGTTCGTTCCGGTGTACATGCACGTGAGGGTGCTGGTGGCTGCGTACCTTTTCCAAACCGGATATGGACACTTCTCTTTTTTCTGGCTCAAAGGCGACTTTGGACTTTATAGAGTGTGTCAGGTGAGAGAGCATCCTAATACACTTCAACTATTTTATAGCGCCAGTCCCATGTTGTCATATAAGAGAGACATTAAACCGGTTCCAGAGGGGTTGTAAAGTATTAAAGGTGGAATTAGACATCACTGAGAAACGCTGGTGAGGTTTGAACTCAGCAGCCCAACACACTAGTGTCCATCACACGTCCATGTTCATGCACCTGCGTTGTAAGCTCGTGGTTTTCTTCCACTTTAATCTGTCGCTGCCTTGACCATTAAGTTTCCCCATTGTTTGATCAGTAAAGTCTAATGCCTATAGAAGCACCAAGTTTTGGAAGACCAATGTGAAATTGCTGTACTTTTTTGGATTATAAGTCACTCCAGAGTATAATTTGCACCAACCAAAAATGCATAATGAAGAAGAAAAAAAAACTTGGTTAAGTTGAACTGGACTGTAAGTTGCATTTTTTGGGGAAATTTATTTTAAATATTCCAAGAACAAACATGTCATCGAGAAAAAGCAAGTTATTAAAGTAACAATAGAGAACAATGGGCTGAATCGGTGTACATTATGATAACAATACACAGTGATGGATATTCAGCGACATGAAGCACAGACAACCAACTGAATACATGTCTGGTATGGTAACAACACTGATGATTATTCACAGAACTAAAGTATAAAGAATATGCTAACAAGTTTACCAAGCTCTCCCATCTCACTCCAAATCACTAAATCCATATAATTCTTTAACCTCTGTGTCGCTTTTGGACCACTCCACTAACTCCGGAGGTAGACGGTTGTCGTCATCTCTTGGCATTCTACCAGGACATGGAGAAGTAACTGCACCGCTAAGGAGCCTTTCCACGTTCTTCAAGTGGTAGAACCAGTTCACAAATCGGTTTGTGAACTGGTTCTACTCTAGCTGTGGCCATCTGGCTTTTAGCCCGTTATCAGCCTGTAATCTTTAGAATTTGATTTTCTTTTTGGGGACAATTTCGTTCAGTCTTTTTTGAATGATATAAATTACTGGTAATGTTGACATTTAAAAATGTCATTGGTACAGGAGTAACAGATAGTGGTACATAAGCCTAGAGTGTCCTTGCCTGGGTTAGGTCATCGTGAATATAACCAACTTATGAAATTATATATTTCAATAATTCCACATATAAGCCATACATGGGTATCAGTCACAGCTCGGCCAAACTACCCCCCAAAAAAAGCGTGACTTATTGTCCGGAAAATATGGTAATGTGGAATCACATTCTCCACCTGTAATCTACTCAGACTTCAGTGATGGTTTCCTCTGTATAGACACAATTAGTATGAGATGCCTTCAGGTGTCATTCTTGCCGCATCCGCTCTCATCAGTGGCGTCTGGTGGTGTCTGCCTCCTCCCCAGGTGCTTTTCCGTCTCAATTTCCTGGTGGTGGTGCTCTGCGTGGTGATGGACAGACCTTACCAGTTCTATTACTTCGTCCCCCTGGTCACCTTCTGGTTCGTCATCATCTACGCCACATTGGCTACCTGGCCTCAGATTGTTCAAAAAAAGGCCAACAGTACGTGTCACGGGAACGGACGCAAAAGATTTATTTTGGACGTGAATGTTCACAACAGGGCTTCGTTTAGAACAACAGTCTCCACTAATGTGTTCTCTTGTGATCAGACAGCGGCATATGGCACCTCGGGATCCTGGCCAAATTACTGGTCCTTCTGTTGTTCATCTGCTTCTTTGCCTATTCACAGGTGGGTGAATCGAAAACCTTTTAATCCTGTTAGTCACAGTTCACTTCGGTTACAAATAGTAGATTAATAGTGGAATGGTGTCAACGCTCAAAAACAAAACCGCGTGTCACTGAATTGCATTTTGATATTCTCCTTTTTAAAGGAGGCATGTGTAGTATTTCTACTGACCAATATGAGAAAATGTTTAGAATATGGAGCTGTGAAGGTGTAGTTAACACCTGCTTTAGAGTCAAAGAATTGATAAATGTTACGAGCTCTGTCACCACTGGACACAGCTCTGATGAAATAATAATAAACATTACTTGTATCAAGTTGTAGCCCAAAGTGCTTCCCATCAGTTCAAAATTTCCAAGAAAAAAAATAACATTTTCATAAAGAGTCATAAGACAGAGGTGAAATAGGAAATATATTAATATATGATATCACACTCATTAACACAAGCTCAACAAGGTAAAAGTACAAGAAATGAAATTGAATTTCAATAAAACTGCATAAAAGGATGAAAGAGTACAGAAATAAAAAGAACAATTATACAACAAATAAAATTGAAATTTCAACAAAATTGCATAAAACATTCTGGTTTAGTGTTTGCAACCCCGTGTTTATTTCTTACTAGTGTTTTTCCTACACCGTCGATTTTGATTCTGAGGCTTATGGAGGTATAAAGTTATTATGGGATATTATTAGTCTTGCTAACTCATACTAAACTGTGGCTGTAATTCCAAACACGATCTTTGGTGGAGCTACCGACAACACAAATGTACAGAAAACAGGCGATCTTGTCAAACAGCTGATGCAACACGCAGAGATTATAAGACGCTGTTATTTTGGACTGACTGTTAAAATAAAGGACTGTGAGTTCAGAAGAAAACCTGATGATAGTATGATACAAATATCTGTCAAAGATCAGCTGTAGGCTTCGTTGAACTGCTGGTGGTTTTTTGTTAGTGTGTTATAGTTCTTTCCTCCTAGCGTTGAGGGTTTGACATGTCAATCCCACATCCCTTTGAACACGTTCTAACGCTTGTATTTTGGTGTTGAAACCCCAGGGTGTGTTTGAGAGCATCTTCTCTGTGTGGCCTCTTTCCGAGCTGTTTGAGCTCAACGGAAGCATCCACGAGTGGTGGTTCAGATGGAAGCTGGACCGATTTGTAAGTCAAATACGTTTCACGCGGTGCACGCCGCAGCTTTAACGAGTCATTCTCGGATTCGCATAAATTGTTTGAAATGTGTTTCGCATACATTAACTCTGGGCAAAGCCGTACCTTAAAAATGGAACTGCGGACAGGGTTTTGGCTCACGCTGTTGAACTTCCAATGTGGTTTTGCAGGCGGTGATTCACGGGATGTTATTTGCCTTCCTCTACCTGCTGCTTCAAAAGCGTCAGGTGCTGTCGGAGGGAAAAGGAGATGCTCTATTCTCAACCAAAATCTCCAGCGTCCTCCTCGTTCTCTCCGTCTTCTCCTTCATAGTAAGTCTCTCCTGCCTTGGATTTCTCAGAACATAGATTTTACAGCTGAACTTACATGTAAACTCAACCGCACTATGTACCATCATAGCGTTTTATTTTTCGTTTAGTTTTTTTTTTTTTCATTAGAAAACATCAGTTACATTCATACACGACAAAACAATGTTCCCAACCCACAATGACAGTATTCGAGGCAACATACAAGAGAAAATAACCTACTGTGGATGCAAAATAGAAGTTGGAGGTTTTATAAGATATGGCAACAGTTCTTAAACTACATGGAAAATTTGCTAGCGCACCACATTGGTTCAACTGTATATACCCGACCAGGGTCAGAGGTCAACATATGTCTGTCTGTGATTCAGGCGGTTCACATATGTGTTTGTTTAGTTTTGTCTTGTTTTGTCTGTTGTCTCTCATTGTGGGTCGCGAGTGTTCTCTTGTAGTGCATGAATGTATGTAACTAATATTGTTGAATGAAAAATCTAAATAAAATATTAAAAAAAAAGAGGCTGCATACAAAAAAACAAACAAAATAAAACATGAAGCTGCACATGAGTTGCACGAGTCATAGAGCCACTTTTGTTGACCTCTGACCTCCTAAGTCCTGCAAGCCCTGATCGGGTATATAGAGCTGAACCAATATGGTGTGCTGGTAAATTTTCCATGTAGTTTATAAATGGTTGCCATATCTTGTAAAACATTCCACTTGTTCGTTGCATCAAGTCGCGGGTCATCATAGTGTTTCACAGTGTCATTAGAGGAGCTCTCTGGTGCTTACATAGAGACACACCCATATCCTGAAGCATGTACTTTGTGAGTTACAGGTGTAACATTAGTAACTCCTGGTATTTGTTTGGGGCCGGGGGGATGGGTTTGAAACGAAGGCCGTTTTCACATGCTAACCCTTTCTAAGTTGGGCATCTCCTTTCTTTGTGTTGGCTGTAGGTGTATGTAAGTTGGTTGCCTAACACGTGTGGTTGGTCTTGTTCTAGACTTACTCAATATGGGCCAGCAGCTGCAAAACCAAAACAGAGTGCAATGAGATGCATCCATACATCTCTGTGGTCCAGGTATAGTCTGTCTTCCTATTTCTCGGATTTGAATCCTGTATGTTTGTGTAAGATGCCAATAATAATCATTGTACCTATATCGATTCTGCTCCTCTAGAATATACCAACACCACCAGATTAGACTTAAACTTATGATGATTTCTTTCGGCTTTTTCCTTTTCGGGGTCGCCACTTAGACTTAGACTGACTTACTTTATTGTCATTGCACAGATCCACACAGTAGGTCTTGCAACGAAATATTGTTGCTCAGCCACTGAAAAACATAGCATAAATACAAAGTTACTAAAGCCATATGTGGCTGCAGTGCAATGTGCCATATGTCTATCTTTGTTTATACACATATATATACACACACACACATACACATATATATACACAACTAGTACAATCTAGCTAAAAGCACAATATGTTGAAAGCATATACATGTAAAATACACGGACAACTATATAGCAAATATAAATAATATATGCACATATATGTTAACACTGTAAATATACCAGTGACTTCACACACACACACAAACACACACTGTGGTTTTGTACTTTTGTACTGACATAAAATGTTTTTCTTTTTCCTCTTTTTTTCTTTTTTTTTTTTTTTTTTGTTCCTCTCCAGATTTTGTCTTTCATTCTAATCAGGAACATTCCCGGCTACACCCGTTCTATTTACAGCTCCTTTTTTGCCTGGTTTGGAAAAATCTCCCTGGAGGTAAGATAGTCCTAATGACTTTTACCCCCGTCCCCTGCAACGCTACATTTAGTCCATTTGTTTACTCTGTACTTCCAGGCTTTGCAAACAGTACAACGAGGTTAAAGAGATGTCGTAGGCCTGTCGCGATAATCAATAAATCAATTAATCGCACGATAATTAAAAATGAGCTCAACAGGTTTGCCGGGCTAGTTTGTTTTATGTATCAAAGACCCTGGATAATGATTTACTTCATTGTATCGGTGGCGGCTGACTCCTAATGAAC
>JAPTHA010000003.1:5685570-5696574 GCA_029814585.1 Gymnapogon annona
CAGGGGTGGGGGGCGGGGAGCTTAAGACAGCCAACAAGAGACCGCCGAGGCATTTGCAGCTGCTTTAATTGTCCTTGGATGAGAATAAAAACACATGACAAACCACCTCTGTTTGTTTTCTATGGCTCTTATTCTTTTTCCTCCCTCCGCGAGACTCAGATAAACAGATACGAGAGGAGCAGGGGCTACGTCTCCGGCCTAAAGCGATTACAAAAAGACGCCACACTCCAGCGCAAACCGTCCTCCCAAATGTGTGCCAGTGATGTAAAGGGCTGCCCACTGATGCTCAGGAGAGTCAAACATATAATTGGGACTTTTAAAATCCCAGCAATGCCAACAATTCACTTTTTTTTCTTTTCTTTTTTTTTTTTTTTTTGAGTGCTTAGGGAAGAAGTGGGACGTGTGGTGTCCCCTCTATGTAATTTAAGCCCTTTACTTGCCAGAATTTATAATACGGGCTACTATGTGCCACTTCTCTGGACAACGGTAATGCCATTGCCAGAGACAACACCACGCTGACAGTGCGAGCTGAGCCTTGGCCGGCGTCCACGCGTGAGACGGGAAAAATGCATGTAATTGGTGAGAATCTCTGGCTTCCATCAAGACAGTAATTGGCCAGAGAGAGCCCTTGTGAGAAATATGCGGCGCAAACGTTTTCCCCGATAATCCCATCTTGTGAGCATCTGGCAGTGGCGTGGTTACAATGGCAGAAAAAAAACAAAAAAAGCACAATAAACACATGCATGTAGGGCAGGAAGAGGAGGAAATAAAGGATGGGAACATTCTACGGAGGGGGAGGGAGATGGGTGATGGAAAAATGATAAAAATAACTGAAAAAATATTCAGAATATTGTGTGTGCACGCGCCGGTGTTTGTGGCTCTTTTATAGCAGCAAAGTGTACTGTTCCTACTGACTGACATTTACGAAGGCTCGATTGCTACAAGCATTATTAGATTGTAGTGCAGCTACAAAGTACTTAACCTTCAATCACTTAAAACTGATCGTAAATTGTAGCTGTATCTAAACTGAATGACAGTGGATTTGTAAAGGCTTACATATAATAACAGCGGCTGATTATTAATCAGCCGGTAACATCAAGTCAAGCCATACGTGTTTAAATAAAGTAGAAGGACTAGGCATCACTTAGAATCAAACTCAAAGTCATTCATAAATATATATGGACATAAATGTAAAACTGTAATAATCCGAGTGGAAGCAATTGTTTTTTGTTTTTTTTGTGCTCGTGTTTTCCATAAAAGTCACCATTTTCAGTCGAGAAGCCTAATATTAGCTCTCAGCCATGACTGAAGCCAAAGTGACTGTAAAATATCCCGTCACTGTCTCGCGATCTAAACAGAACAACAGAGCAAATAACAGACACCATAACAGGGAATATTAAAACGTCTTATGACAGACTTACAGAACGATCAAAGACAAAACAAAACAAAAAAAAACGCACTTCAAAGTATCTACAAGGTAGAAACATTCACGTTTTGCTGCTATTCGACATACTTTGCTTGGAAAGAGAGGCATTCCAGAATAACCTGAAATCTACTTTCTTCTTCTGCTGCTGCTTATTAAGGCCAGAATCAAAAGCTATGAGAAATGATCAAATACATAAGCGCATGAGCAGGAAATGTGCATTTCATAGTTGAGCAATGAGTGTGGCTGGCTGCTCGCCCTGCTGCTGTGAGGAGCTGGAAACCACTGAATGACTGACTGGGAGAAAACCGGGCACGCTGTCATTGCAAAGTACAGCGTCTCCTGGCCACCGACACCACACGGTTGCACACACACACTCATGAACAAACAACACAAAAAAAAATACACAAAACATACGCACGGAGCCGGCGTATAAGATAAGAACAGCGTCCTGTAGGTCTGGATACGCTGTACACAAAGACGCGTGCACGAACAACAATATCCCAATATCCATGTGCTGTTGCCCACTGTGTGTAAGCCATCTGGTCTAAGTTAAGTGTAATATAAAAAGCTCATTCAGATACATGGTGAGTGTGGATGCAAACTTGGCAACGCTCGGGCCCTCTCTCCCACCCCAAGCACCACCTCTCCCTGCTTAGGCCTGATTTAAGTCTAGACATCATATTGGAAAATGGCTCACGTGCCACAAACACACTAGGAATATTCCAGCTACGCTATTTATGGAAGTATAACTGTGTCTCTACCTGCCTGAGAATAGGTGGAGCGGAGTAATATAGGAGTGTACTTCTAAGCTAATGGAAAACAAATGCAGAAAAATATAACACACGTGGACGCATATTTATATGTGTATATATATATATATATATGTATATATATATATATATACCTCGTGTTTCATTAATGACTAATGTGATCAATATGGATGGTTGTGTTAAGGATAAAAGAAGGGTGTGTTTATGTGTGTGCTAGCTAAAAGTGTAGTCATCAGACGAGAAGACAAAAGGAACGTAGCAGTTTCATAAAACGCAGACAAGAAGACAGGCAATAAAGAGCGTGACTTTACATTGATGTATTGAGAGACAAAAGCACATGACAGATGAAGGGAAGAGGAGACAGGTAAGGAGTGCAGGTGCTCGCAGAGTGAAACCTACCAGGAGGAACTGAGTGAACTCCTCATAGCTGAGCTGCTTGTCCCTCTGCTTCCCGAAATGCAGGCGTATGAACTCACAGTCCCAGTTAAAGGGGATGTGCTGATGAATAGTGGTCTGGCTGAAGACTTGCTTCACGTCCTCTGCAAACAGCACAGAAAAGAAACAGAAAAGGCTTTAATAATAGATGAATGATAAGAAGTGTTCATTTGACAGCCTAATAACAAGATGTACCCACGGACGGCTGCGGCGGTGAGCCAGCGTTTCCCGTGCGAACCTATGTATATTAAAAGAAAAAGTACGAAATTCAAACAAAAACGGGCAAGTTACGAGACATGGGACTGACAGGCTGAAGCCAAACAGTATGTGTTTTTCATTCTGTTCTGATTACAGAATAACAGCCGTGTTTGGATTATACAGATTACGCAGCACTTTTAAGGCTACACATGCATTTATTAAGTTCATTTGCGGCCTTGAGCGGCATTAAAAACTTCCCCCTTTTCCCTCTTTTCTTTATATTCAATGTTTTCATAACAAACAATTACAAATCCTTCTTGGGCTTTTTAGTTTGTTCTAATAAAGGCCTCGTCGGGTACAAACTCTTATGAGTCGAGTTTAACAAATAGCATGTGTTTCCTATTTCGTGGTTAACATTAGTAATTATTTGATTTTGGGAAAAAAAAAAAAAAAAACGTCTGTGATTGCTTCTGACAAAATGTCAACGTCAATCTTGAAAACACAATTCTGCTCTGATTAAGACTTAAGTTCCTCAACTCCAAATCAGTCTTGAATGACACATGGCAGAAGTTGTTTAAGCTCGCGTAGGCTTTGTATTCAGAAGGAAAGCCTTTTCTTCTCACTTATGTTCCTCTGCCTGAACCCTCTAAGCCTCTACAGCCAGTGGAGTGGAGAGACACTGAACATGAGTCCTAAATTACAGCCTTACTGAAGAAACAAAAACAAACCAATAGAGCGACCTGTTTCTTATTACCAAACAAGCCGCGCCGAACGAGTGGAGAAAGGAAAAAAGAAACTTTTTTTTTTTTTTTTATGAAGACAGACAAGGATGGAAAGAGAATGAGAGAAAGGTGATATTTACTTCAGCTCGGCCATACCTTCAGTGAGAAGACAGCTCATACATTGTTTTGTTTTGGGGGGTTTTTCACACTGTAATGAGGCAATAAATATACAGCCTTTAACTCTTTAAAGGAGAGGCCGCTTCAGAGCATTCCGCTCATATTATCAGCTTTTATAGACCTGTCAACACTCAGTCCTCTTTAAAAGTTTTTTTTTTTTGTCTTTCTGGCTGAGGTACAACTGCATTTCATGTGCCGTGTGACATTGCAATTTTTATGAACTCGCCATTCCACCAAATTATTCTTTTTTTTTTTCTTTTTCTCTCTTTTTTTTTTAAGTGCTAAACATTCTGAGCGCAGCGCCGCCTGTACTTAGCAGAAATGACTCAGGTTATTATCAAATAAAAACGGCTTTGCAGAAAAATGAAATAAAAAGACATCACAGCACAGACGTTTATTCGGAGGGAAAACAAACGGGGCTTTAACGCGACGTAAGCCGCCGCTATTAATGGTTTAAATAGGTAATAAAGAAAGGAGGTTCTTTATTTTGACTCGCTGAAGCACTTTAATCTAACGAGAGGCAAAAAAAAAACTAAAAATTCAAACGCAGAAGGAGCAAAAGGTGGAGGAAAAAAAAGAGAAAATTCTGTAATGTATCACAATAAAGCAACTTTGACAAGTCTGTAATCTCAGTCGCAAGTTATTTTCGTTTGTTGAAATGCTAACTCGGTGCAAGTGGCACACACTGCAGTTGGTGTTTGTGCATGACGTGGTGCGAGTTATGTTTTTCATGCAATTTTCCACTTGTATGCGAGTCTCATAGCACACAGGCTTTGGTATATTCATTAACCTTTGGGAGACGCGGAAAAACAGCGGACCTTTTAATTGCCACCAAGACAACGTCACTCTAATTGATCCTTTTAAATATGAAAATTTACATATGTGCATATATAATCACCCGCAATGATCTTGCACCCTGTCGACAGCAACAATTAAAATGAAATTCACTTACTCTTCCCTGTTTGTGAGCGGGACGTGTGTGTGTGTGTGTGTGTGTGTGTGTGTGAGTGTGTGCACTGCATTTCAAATCAAGCCTAATGCGCTAACGCTTTTGCACACCTACAGAAGGCTGGCATTAGACTTGTTTAAATCAATTAGGCAAATGTGAAATAAGCAATGAGTACAAATGTCTTCCCTTTTCACCTCGGAGCTTCCAGGCATCAGAGTAATGGTGCCAATCATCAACACACACACACACACACACACACACGCTCTCACACATGCTCACACTCCCGCGCATACACAGCAGCCCACCCCCTTCCAACATCTTCATCTTCTGTCCTTTCGTTCCCACAAGACCTCTCCACCTGCGAGCCTAACCCTGTCTCCTACAGGACCGTTGTACAGTATTTGTGTTTGTGGATGGAACCATAACAAAATAGATTAGGTCAGAGCCTCAGAGAAATAAAAAGGACTTTGTATCAAAACTTCTTCCAGGGTGTGTTTATAGGAGAACATCCTCCGCCTGGATTGGTTTAATGAGTCTGTGTTAAATGTCAAAAGCGCAGAATCAAGTAAAGTGTGGAAAAATACACATTATCATTTTATATAAAAACCTTAAAGTTATTCATCTCTATTTAAGATGCCACTTCAGTCGGAGCTGCATCCTGATGTGTTTTTTGTCTTTTTTTTCTTTCCTTTCTTGGCAGCCAATAAGGTTTCATTTCTACCGAGACACAAATAGAAACTGGTGTCCATGTTTGCAAGTCTGTATTATTCAACAACTGCTATATTATTCCCAGTATCCTGTAAGTGACAGTAATAACAAACCACCGAGCAACAGTCTACAATAGTGGCGCTTGTCTGAACCTGGCCGCTGTATAATTTCTTTTTAAACCTTTTGATTAGAGGCAGAGTTACTTACCAAAAGTGGTCATTCCATTGCCCGTTTTATCAAACAGCAGGAAGGCGACCATAAAGAGGGAATCTGGGGCACACAGCACTGACTCGAACGCAACAAACTCCTGAAAGGAGATCAACCTGAAAACAGAGAGGAACACAGAACAAGAACAGCTAAGACTGTGAAAACAGCCTCAGATACCTATCAGTGAACTGATTATCGCTGTCATTTTAGACTTAGACTTCCTTTATTGTCATTACATAGACACACACAATGAATCTGGTAACGAAATGTCATATATTGGCAACTGATAACACAAATAAATATGGAGAGTAGAAAAGCGCACAATTGCTGAGTGAATCCAAAGCCATGAGTGGCTGCAGTGCAAAGGTGACAACAAAAATTCACACAGTCCATATAAATTTTGAGTTGATGGGCCAATGCTTCCAAGTCCCATTTAAGAAATTTTAATCTACGACACCTGTATGATGCTTTGATATCCATGTAGTCATATTGATGAAACAGTAATACCGTGAATGGTAAATTAAAAACGTGTTTTTAATTTAACACTGAATTAAAACTACAAACTCCACTGTAATTGCTGCCACACAGTGGCTAACCAGCACACTTAAGACAACCTATCAATCTGCACTACGTGTAACTCGAGCAGCCTTTTATCCGGTAGTCTGTTATTCCATATGTACTGTCATAAACTCATCGAGTCTAACAGCAAGAAAATACAACATTTTAAAAAGCTCAGTGTGTGTTCCCAGTCTGAGCTGGCAGCTGCTGTACAGAGAGCCAACTTTACACCAGGAGGAAAAAAACCCCAAAAAAAAGCCTGATTAAATATGAAGTTTTATGTTTTAGTGTGCCATTTCAAACAAGAATGAAGGCAAAGAAAGAGAGCTGGGGTTCAGTTAAGGAAATATAGTGAGACCAAAACAAAACAAAAGCCAAAAAAAGAGAGAGTGGCAGCCCTTCAACAATATTTTACATTTTATGGGGAACAAAACTACGTGCAAATGCGCAAACTAGTAATGAACATTTGTTTCCCTTCGTTCCGCCGCCGTGTTAGTGTTTTCATAAATACCATTGTATCGCCTTTCCCGACTTACACACGAGCACATCATCAACAAGTAACAAATAAACATCAACACTGCTATTGTGTGAACCCACTGAGAACGGCCCCATGGGAGATTCCCGCTGTGGGGAACTGGACCACGCAGCCGTGCCTTTATTTAGGCCGTGGTTCACAGTTGCCACAAGTCCATTACGAATCTCACAAATGGATCTGATAATTACACGAGGGGTCAGTGCTAATGAGCGGTCCCCGAGCATCCATCTATTAAACCTATTTCAATTTCCAGAGAGGGAGTACGAGTAGAACGGGGCGTGTGTGAGTGAGTGTGCATATGTGTGTGTGTTTGTGTGTGTATGTATGTGTGTGTGTGTGTGCGCGCGCAATGATTACATTTTCCGGGCCCCAGTAATTAATTATGTTACTGATGAAATTTTGAGCTGTTTGTTTGGACATTCGGCTCTGTATGTGGGTGCGGATGTGCATCCTATATACTTTTATTACACTTCATTTAGAGGCGCTTATAGGCAGAAAAAAAAACATGGCAACACCAGAGGCATACAGATACTGGAGGAAGACGAGAGGAGGCACCGACTCAAGGCATTGATTTTCAAAATAATACAGACGGAAAAGGACTTATAAGTAATCTTTGAATTTGCGAGTGGTGCAGACACTTGAAAAGAGTGAATAGTGCCGTTTGGATTGTGGCCTTTTTTTCCTCCAGTCTTTTCAGTACAGTCTGAAAAATGCGCCATTCTTGTCTTCACCGGTGACAAACAGAATGCAAAACAGTCCGTTCAAAAGACTGAAAGGACTAATACCGGCTTTTAGAGAAAACCTGGGAATGTACAACTGTATATGTATGCATTATGGCACGGGAACTTGCAGAAACAAACAAGAATGCGAGTAACCGTAGGCTGCGGGGAAGTGCGGCGAAATATGTAAAGGGAAAGGAAAGTGAGTATACAGCTCTCCACTGTGGCAAAGGAAATCAGCTGTCGTCATTTCAAAGCGCAATTATTTTATTAACTAAGCAGGTAGTTCTTAAAAGCAGGGCCCTGCTGCTGGCAAGTAGGTGGAAGGGGGCACAAAAGAGCACCGCTGAGACCGTGGATCCACTGTTAAAAACAAAGCCAATTCCATCGCCGCTCAACGCTGCAGGAATATTATCAAACTTGAGAATAATGATCATTCCTTTGTGACAGATATATAGTACACTCTGAAATTATACCTCGGAGAGGTTAATAAAGGAGTTAAATACAGGTACAGACTGCGGAGCAAAGACTCAGTGAGCAGCTAGTGTTCCCAGACGAAAACCAAAGGAAAAAAAAAAATCAGATAGTTGGGTTTTTTTTTCTTTTTTTAACGCGCATCAATTTACATGCAATGCTGGTCGTCTCGTCTGTGTTTTCCCAGACATGGATAATCAGCATATTAGTGTAACTGAGAGGCTTGTTGATCATGAAGGGATTGGACCACAGTTTAGGCCAGGGAGTCCGAGAAGATCCAGGGGGCATCTCCATAACACACGCTCGCATACATGCATACGCACAAAACATTCCACGTACTCGTAAGCGTTTACACGCAGCTCCATAGCCAGGGATGAAGCTTATGATGGTTGATTAGCAGCGCCATGACGGCTGCAAAATGATTACCAAGAGAGGGGAAGCCATCGGTTTGTTTTTGGTTTTTTTTGCTATGTGGACCCAACCCCAACAAGACACTCAATAATCAAATCCACCGACAGCATCTCCCAACCATCAACTGCGATGGCATGTGTCCAGGCTCTTGCCCTTTTCCACGTTCGCAGTCTGGGATGATCTTCGGGGGGGAGGGGGGGGGGGCTAATGTAATTGCGCATTATGGTATCCTTTCAGTCTACTGTGCTGTACTCCACAGGCTTTGTTGAATCTTTAAACAGGCGTAGACATATCAATGATGACTGAACGTATCAGACCAGAGATGTAACACAACGAGACATAAACAAAAGACTTGCTTCCAGCATCTATAGATGACAGCTGAATGACGCTTCTGTGATGATGCCAATACAATGCAATTTTAACTGTCTGCGATATGTCTGTCCGGCAAAACAAAACAAAACAAAACCACAAAACACACCCTATATTCCATATATATATATATATATATATTTTTTTTTTTTTTTGCCCGTTTGTTTTTATCTTATCTTAGTCACCCTACTTTTATGTCTGTCTCTTCTCAGCGGGCATCTAAATACACTCCTCTGGACCGAAAACCAGGCTCAGAGACATTGTTTACAAGTAACATAAATGCATGGTGTTGCTGCGGCCCGGCTGATAGAAAGACAGCTCTCCTTGGTTGATAGCAGAGGGGGAGAAAGGGGCCTAGAGGGGTTTCAATAATCCCCCTGTCCCTGGCATCTTGGCATTGTTACTGACAGCCTTCCACCCACCGAGAGCACGCTTTTGCACACAGGCACACCAAGGAGCACAAGCGCGCACACACACACATATCCAGGTGAGCGCTAGCTGCCAGTATCTGTTCCCTTTCAATGAGTGGACATCCAGCAGACCAGTCCAGAATGCCCACCGCAGCTGGCAGACTGCTATTTTCCCAGCACGCTCCCTTAACAAACTTTTTTTTTTTAAACCTGCGAGAGACTATGTGGAGAGTGGGTTTTTTTCACAGCTGAACAGATGCTTCTATCAAAATATAAGAGGGAACACAGAAAAAGGGGGAAGATGGGGAGTCGCAGATGGAACTCTGAGTGCACTACGGTATGTCTTGAGGCGCAGAAGAAGAAAAGGGACGCAAAAGAAAAGTCGACGGCGGGGAAAGAAAAAAGAAAGGAAAAAAAAGAAAAAGGAGAGAGCATAAATAAGTCAAGTGAAAGCGGAAACTCTTTAAACCATCTGCTAGTTCTGTGTGTGGGGCTGTCACCGGCTCGTGCATACACAAAACGTTTGATTCCTGGAAATTGAGACATCTCCACCCTCCGAAGCCCTGTCTCTCCTATTTTCTCTCTTCATCCATCTATCGGTCTCTGTCTTGCTGGGAGCAGGGAGAATAAGAGGGAGAAAAGTGATTTCCACATAACAGATTGTTACGACTGTCACTATATCCCCTGATTTACACAGTTGCAGAGGGGGAGGCAGACAAATGCATTTTCGCTGTTTACGTACTACATACACACAAAGACACTCACACACACTGGCATCCAAGTAAAATCTCTCCTGCGCGCGCACGCAGACACACTCCAACAGAAAAGTAAGCGAGCACGCCCGCCTCCCATCCATACGACCCCCCGCTAAATCTATTACCCCTGACTCATCTTGTTGAAATGGAGTCCTACCTGGCAAAAACAGCAGCAGGCGCGCAAGCGTCAAATACTCCAGCCTCATATACCAAGCGAAACTCCATTGTTCCAAACATATTTGCATGTGATTGGACAGGCTGAAAAAAAATTTAAAAGTGTTTTTCTTTTGCTACCTATTCTTTTCATAAGGTTGAGTGGTTGGGGAAAAAAACAATGCTTTTTCTGTTTTCGGCCGACGTTGACGGGGCTTGTGTTGTCACAGCTCGACTTTCTATATCTATTTGTTTTGTGCTCATGAGATACGGGCACAGCGGAAACATCACGCAGACTCTTTGTCTCGTCCAATCGTTCATCTATCTATCAAACTTCAGGGAGGAAAATAACACAGCGCAAAATATGAGACTCATAAGGCCTTCAACAACTGTACACAACACGATTCGCGTCTAAGCTAATGTCTAAAGCATTATTTGTGAGAATGGAAATAAAAAAGCTGACTTTTTTTTTTTCCTGTTTTGCCCCAGTATCATTTCATTCCCCTCCACAAAACCAAAATGAGGTTTAGATACAAAGCCAGGGCCATGGGTTCCTAATAGATTTACCCTGATGCCACGGCCACCATTTATCCTGCTCCACAGCCACACAATGCAACAGAGTGCTCCTGAATAGCACGGCCAATTACAGCGCGTGTGTGTGTTTTTTATGTTTGTGTGTGTGCCACGCTCTCTCTTTTTCCAATTCCAAAACCCCCACTACTCCATCTCACCGTCCTCTTGTGCACGGAGACGCATGCACGCACGCAGGCATATGCACATACACACACACTCACACACACCTTAAAGCAGATGTAATAATATGAAAGTACGCAGCCATGTGCACTTTGCTCTTTGTAGAAGCCCAGGTGGTTACCATGGCAATGCTTTTTTTTTTAATCTTTTTTGACTTACCCTAACATTTTATTACCCATCATTATGTATCATTAAATACATACATATTAATGTAAAAAACAGGGGTGAATGGGGGGCAGTGGTGGTGGTGGTGTGTGCGTGTGAGGGGGTGGGCG
>JAPTHA010000003.1:5793531-5809268 GCA_029814585.1 Gymnapogon annona
ATACCCTTATTGTTATATAGTAATATACAGAGACATCATCAGATATATAGTAATATACAGTTCTATAGTTATACAGTCATACAGTTTATATATATGACATACATATATATATATATGTCATATGTTGCACTCTTGTGTTATATGTTGTATGTTGCACTCTTTTGTTATATGTCATATGTTGCGCTCTTGTGTTATATGTCACATGTTACACTCTTTTTTTATGTTATATGTTTCACTCTTGTGCTTTATGTTATATATTGCAGTCTTGTATTATATGTCATATCTTGTTGTTAGGTTGTTTGTATTTGTTCGGGGTAATTTATGTTAGTGTGACTACAGGAAATTAAATGAAAATATTTACATTTACATAGAGAAAAAAAATGTAGTTGTATTTACAGGTTATTATTATAATATTTTTCCCAGTCTGTACTAGGGACCTCAAGTATACTTTTTTGTAAACATCTTAGGCGTAATTTTTGCATTTCACAAATTCATCCCAGGGGGCGGATTCGAACCTTTGGCGGTCTGCATTCGGCCCCCGGGCCGCATGTTTAACACCCCTGAATTAAACCTCATTTACCTGTTCAGTCTGGCGGAAGCGCCTCTATAAACTGAAAAACTTTATTGATATCTCTCACCAGAGACAGTAAACAACCCATTGATTTTTACCTCGGAAATAATACTCCTTCAGACTGAATTAGTCCCCTCTTGTTCTTTGTTTATTGTTGTTTACATATAATTTTTGTACATGGGCACAATTTTTTTTATCAACCGGATAGAGGATCGTAGATCTCTCACATAAAAACTGACTGTTTGTTGTACTCGTTTTGAATCGGGGATAACGCGTTGACCGCGCTACGTGCGTCTGACGTCAATCCTCGTTGTTCAAGAGAAGTACCGTCCCATTTACGTTACACTATTTTAATCAACGTTTCAAGAGGAAAACGTTTAGAGATCGCGCAGATCATAACATATGAGCATTTTCTTAATGAGCGAGGATCCGTTTATCAAGATGTTGTTGTTACACGCGAGGAAACTTTAGGATATTCGAATTGAAGCGCGAAACCTGAACGATAGCGGAAGTTAATAGGAGGGACTTCTCTTGTGTTGCATCGATCTTTTCCCCTGCTATCTTTTCTCTCGGCTCCCGTTTTGTGTGTTGGGGGGATGGGGCCGTGCCGAGGATGAGAGACTCTAAATATTTACCACTTGGCTAACTAAATATATATATTTTTTTCCGAACTGGACTTCCCTTATTTTCATAGATATACCTACTTTTCGACCACGTATGAGTTTAAGACTAATTGGATAAAAATAAAGTGGAGTAGCCATACGTCCACGGCACACGTTAAAAAGTCGACAAAATGTATTCCTCTGCTGGAGGTAAGTGGTGCGGCTAATGTTAGCATCAGCTAAAGGATGCGGCTAGCAAAAACGACCAGGCTGCTTGCAGCATTTTCCATCAATACGCTAGGTTGTTGTCTGTTGTATTCTCGTACGGTCCAGTGTCTTATTTCTTTGCGACTTGTTGTAAAACTGAACAAATGCCTTCATTGGAGAACATGTTGTCCCAGCCTTAAGAGGAGGTATTAGTAGTAGAGGCAAGCTTTAGCTAGCGTGCAACAACAACAAGCTTGCTGTTAGCCAAGTTAGCTTCCACGGTGCCTCATTTTTCGAAGTTGTTAGCATTAGTTAGCTCAACCGAATAGCTTCTTGAAGTGTGGCTCCAAACTCTACACATAAACGAATACAATTATTAATTCAAACCTAGTTTTATTTCCGCTCTGCATTAGCCTCCTGACAAACACAGAGTTACAGTACTATTTAGCGGCCGACCATGCTATCTAATCTTATCAATAATCTTAGCCTTGGCTAGCTGACACTAATTCACTTTTCATGTATCCAAGTTTAACTAACGCAATTCTACGGTGTGTTTGGCCGAGATACAATGATCTTTACACGATTTTTTTTCATGTACACTACAATCTGTATAATCTAATGTAAGTGTAACTATGAAAAAGTTTTAGTGTAAAATTTCACTAGTGTAATTCAACAGTTGTCCAGCCGTGGTTTTATTTAACTAAGTTATTTTGTCATTTGTTGAAACATTGTAGTCATTGCCTTGGAATAAAGATGAAAATTAGTGTCGTCGTCGTTGTTTATTGATATTCCCTCATTATCATCTCTGGGACTTGTATATTTGTCTACTCTGTTTGTTCTACTCTTTGTTTCTGCTGCTGCTGTAATTTGTAATTTCCCCCAGTGGGACAATAAAGGCGCCTAATCTAATATTGTTTTTCCACGCAGCAATCTACAGCTTTTATTCTGTCATTACTTTTGCTCTAAAATATGTACAAAGATTGTACGCAGGCCATCTCCAGTGGAATGGGTGGCTTCAACAGAGTAAGATTGGCAGCTTGTTGAATTCCCACTGTGAGCGTATTGATAAGAACTTTCAAATGTCGCCCCTTATTGTGGAGGGTGGCGGTTCGGAACAGATAAAGAGGGCAAAACCTGTGAGAGCTAAGAATATTCAAGGGTATATTTTATTTTGTGTAGTTATTCTTTGTGTAAATTTTGTTATGCCCTAAGTTTAGAGTTTTGACATTTAGTAAAATGCCACTAATGCGCTTACTTGTCACTCTGTCTATTTAAGTACTGCCTGTGTCAAGACGGAGAGGATTTGTGAGGATTCATAACATGCAATTTCTGTCCTTTGTAGCTTCTGAGATGCTTGAGGGACCCCGGTCCACTGGGTCAGTAAGCTCTGGTAAGCTTTCTCCATATTTGGACTTGTAGCCTAAAAGTGCTGCTGTGCATGTCTCACGTAAAGAAGCTACATTATTCTGCTTCACATCACCCAAGCATCACAGTATGTTCTCATCTTAAATATTATTTAACCGTCTGACGGAATAAGGAAATTGTCCAGAAAATAGGGCACATCATGTTATTTGGTGCTATAGGCACAAATCTACAAAGACCATAATGTCACTGGGGACAGTCAATTTCCTTTCAAATATACCTCGTTTCAACCTCTGAATAGCAATGCACTTTTCTGCACCAAAGGCCATTCACTGTTCCCTACCACATATTATTAGGTTTTATGGGTGTAATTCTGTTTGAATGAACAGAGCTGTAGCACAAAGATAACACACCGAGAGGAATGGAGTGTGTGCTCTGACTCAGTCTCACTGATATCAGAAGTTGCAGATATGGGTTTTTTTTTGGTTGGACGTTTCACCAAAAGATGAAACAACCTAAAAAAAAACCCAAAACAAAAACAGAAGTAGCACCTAAAAATGCTTTTCTCAATGTGAGAAGAAATATTCCACAGAGCTGGAAATGTCTCAGTAATCACGAAGCTTATCAGCAACAGACAGTTTTTTTTACGAGTTTGTTTGATGCCAACCATAAAACACGTTATGTACAGAGCACACACACGACAGGATATCATGGTTGCCGTATCTCACCGAAGGCAAACGAACCAATCACTGAACTGTCTGTTGGTTTGATGAAGAATCACTTGATGAAACTGGCCACAGTATTCACAACAGGAGCATATGTCAGACCTCTGGAAACGGTGAATGGAGATCAAGAGTCGTTTAATTAGCATAGTCGAGGTTGCAGGGTCATGTGGATCTTTTCTGTTGCCTAGAAATGGTGATAAGGTGCTCCAAGGGATCCTTCAGTCAAATTAACAGTAAACACCTAGCAGTTCTTCTCACATTACGGTAAAAACAGAACTGCTATAGCCTATTGGTCAGCCACTTAACATGCATGAACTCCTAGCATATTTATTTTTCTATACATAGACTTTCAATTGAAGGTAATAGGAGTTACATACCTTTTCTCTTCTAATCCAGAATGGAAACTGTAAACTTATCTGCTCTTTTCTTGTATCTCTGAAGTTAGATTTATTAATTGGACTTTATGTCTGGTCTAGTGCTTGTATTATTTTCTACTAATTTATGCATGTTTTAACCTTGTTTTACACCATTCTTGTATTCCAGATCCCCCATCTTCCCCTGTGCCAGAATATGTGTTCAAGCCACCATCCCGGCCAGACTTTGGCACCATGGGTAGAACAATCAAGCTCCAGGCCAACTTCTTTGAGATGGAAATTCCAAAACTGGAGGTCTATCATTATGACATCGACATCAAGCCTGAAAAATGCCCTCGGAGGGTCAACCGGTATGTGCAAGATTTCCAACCTTGTTTTAAATGAAACCTACTGAGAAGTGTGTTCTTATAAAATTGAAACTTTGTTAATTTAATTTTTTTTTTTTCGTTTTAATTCACAGTGAAATTGTGGAGCACATGGTCCAGCACTTTAAAACACAGATCTTTGGTGATCGAAAGCCAGTCTATGACGGGAGGAAGAATCTCTACACTGCCATGCCCTTGCCCATCGGCAGAGACAAAGTATGTCTTCTCCCATAACAAAGAAGCAGTAAAATGTTGCCTTTGAATGGACCGCTCTTAATATCAGCCTGTAGAAAGACCACACAGCTTTGCACCTCCTGAGTTCTCTCCCTGCTCGTCCTCCACACAGGTGGAGCTTGAGGTGACCATTCCAGGTGAAGGCAAGGATCGCAGCTTCAAAGTATCAATCAAGTGGGTGTCCTGCGTCAGTCTGCAGGCTCTGCATGAAGCACTGTCAGGGAGGCTGCCCAGTGTCCCCTTTGAGACCATCCAGGCCTTGGACGTCGTCATGAGACATTTGCCCTCTATGAGGTGGGTTTACATTACTCTTTACCACATGCCCATCTGTGCCATTGTATATTGACACGCAGGAAGTATTTCATTAATAATTTAAGAGGGAACGTACTAAACCGCCAACAGAGCTCTGTCCAGTATCACTGATCCCGTCTTCTTCCTTAGTTTCCTAAGCGTTGTACATCAGTAGGTACCTGATGATTCCATTCTCATTTGGAGGGTTATGATCTGACTGTAAACAATTCTGGACACACCCCACAGGCGATTCATATTTTTTTATTGTATGGCAAGTCTTTCAATTTTTTCAACTAAATGCTTTTATAATGACCCACAATGAAAACAAGCTGATGAATTTGCTTCCATTGTCTTTCACTAAGACGAGAAAAATGTGTCGTCTGGGAGGTTGTACATAAACCTCCCGACATACTGGATCAAAGAACTGACGTGGAGATGAGGATGTGCCTCATCATGTTTATTCTGTTCCCAAATACCTCATCGGCACCTGACACAACCTGTAAATACTGTGGCTTTATTCAAGTTTCCCTTTCACCTGGATTTCATAGAAAGCAAAACGTTTGCGTAAGTCTCTCTGAATGGAGTCGTAGGCGCTGCACGGATTGGTTTTTCTGCTGTCTTTTTGTGTGTGTATGTGTATTGCCGTAAACTGGTTGTGGCGCAGTGGTCGTACTTTAGGTCTGCCTTTTAGTTTCATTGTCTATTATTAAATTCACATTCCGAACATAGATTTTTATCGATCCATAATTGGACACCACTGCATCACAATGCATCGAAGAATTGCTTTTCACCCATACCCCTAGTGTCTTCGTGATGATCTAAAATGTATTTATTTATTTTTTTACTTTCTCTGCATAGCTTCTGTTGTCCACAGCATAGTGTGTTTTTCCTCTTGCAGGTATACTCCGGTGGGCCGCTCGTTCTTCACTCCCTCAGAGGGATGTTCAAACCCACTCGGTGGCGGCAGAGAAGTGTGGTTTGGTTTCCACCAGTCTGTCCGACCTTCCCTCTGGAAAATGATGCTCAACATTGATGGTACTTTTCCTTCTAACTGGTTGGCAAGTTGTATGACGCAGCGTTTATTCCTGTGAATATCTCATCATCGTGTCGGTTTCCTTGGCAGTTTCGGCCACCGCATTCTACAAAGCCCAGCCTGTCATTGAATTCATGTGCGAGGTCCTGGATTTCAAAAGCATCGAAGAACAACAGAAGCCCTTAACAGATTCTCAGCGAGTGAAATTTACTAAAGAAATCAAAGGTGAAGAAAACTCCTGAACACCTTGTAATATGAGGGATTTGGTTTTGATATTAAGTTTGACTGGTTCAGATAGTTCTGTCGCATATTTGGCAATTGTGATAAAATTGCAGAGTATAAATGTAATCTTTGTTAAATGTACTGTCTTTATTCTTAATCCAGGCTTGAAGGTAGAGATAACTCACTGTGGGCAGATGAAGAGGAAGTACAGAGTTTGCAACGTGACCCGACGACCAGCCAGCCACCAAACGTAAGAATTCTCCTGTCAATTGTTTGATGCTTTGCCTTTGTTCAGTGTCAAAATGAATACCTAAAATATGTCCAGGACATTGAGTAAATGAAATAATGTAGAGATGAACTTAGTTCTCTATTTATATGAGAGAAAGCTACTTGATAAAAGTGCTGTGAATGCACCAGACATTTAAAGGACCATGATTCTTTGTTTTCTGTCAGGTTTCCCCTGCAGCAAGAGAACGGCCAAACAATTGAATGCACAGTAGCACAGTACTTTAAAGACAAGTACAAGCTCATCTTGCGATACCCCCACCTTCCATGTCTACAAGTGGGACAGGAACAGAAGCACACCTACCTGCCTCTAGAAGTATGCACATAAACCTCTCTGCTTTTACTGGCAAATCCTCTCTCTTAACTGTCAATTTTCTCATTATCACCTTTGTGTTACTTGGTGTTCAGGTGTGTAACATAGTGGCAGGACAGCGCTGTATCAAAAAATTGACGGACAATCAGACCTCCACTATGATCCGTGCCACGGCTCGATCAGCACCAGACCGTCAAGATGAGATTAGTAAACTGGTAAGTAGCCGTAAGGCAGCGTTAGCCTTCCCTGTAAATCTCTTGTCAAAGTCGGTGTTTCTATAATGGCAGACGGTGTAAGCAGTATTACGTACAAACGCTGAACACACATTGAATTCAGAGACTCATGGGCCTGTAGCAAAAGCGTGTCCAAATAAGATGCCTGGCATAACACAATGGCTTTGGCTCGCCCCCAATACACGACTCCCTGTTGCAGACCCTTGAAACATGCACACATGCCAGCCACTCATGCCACCAAATATTCTCCCCACCCAGTTGGTGTCGTGCCAGAATGTCACTGTCACCTAATGCAAGCAAAGGAAAACGAGTTTCGACACCAGTAAATGTGTAATGAAGCGGACAGCATCGAACTGGTTTTGTGTTTTATTTGTACACATTTTTGCCGCACTGTTCAGGTGAGATAAGAAAACAAGTGCATGGCAATGTTTTCTGGAAAAATGAAATGGGGGAATTCTGCTTACACTGCGCTATAATAATGCATTTATATTGTGACCTTTTTATATAAAAAAAAAGGCATCTGTTGTCGTATACTGGTCCACTTCCCGCCTCACACCATTACTTCTCAAATGAAGGTTTTCAGATACATTAGAATGGAAGTACTGTCAATCTATCATAGTACATGAATGGATGTACTACCATCTGCCACCCTTTACTTCCCACCATTATTTTCTGTTTATTTGGAGCCTGCAGTGTCTTTTCAGAATCACTCAATTTTTTTTTTAAATCAGATTTAGTGTCTTGGCACTGAGAAAAAGACAGGAGGCGGAGATGAAGATGCTGAGGTTCTCTTTGGGACCAGGATGGATAGGGTTAGGAACGAGCACATCAGAGGGACAGCAAATGTTAGAGGTTTTGAAGATGAGGTCAGAGGTCAGGCTGAGACGCTTTGGACATGTCCAGAGGAGAGAGAAGGAATATATTGGATACAGGGTCTTGCAGTGCCAGGCAGGAGGTCTAGAGGAAGACCAAAGAGGAGGTTTATGGACGTAGTGAAAGACGATATGACGGTAGTTGGTGTGAAAGTAGAAGATACAGAGGACAGGGTCAGATGGAGCCAAGTGAGTTGCTCTAGCGACCCCTGAAGGGAAAAGCTGAAAGGAGAAGTCTTGTTTATATTTGTTTATTTGCCTAGACAAACATTTCCTTGCATGCGAAAAAAATGGAACCCAAAGCCCCAAAATATTTAAAAATGTTGAGGTAAAAAGTACGTATGTAACGTGGAACCATACACATTTTGCCTCATTGCCCAAAGTATGTGTCGTCATACTGCATAGGTCATGTTACTCATTCATTCAATTTAATTGATTCTTATTGTTTTTCAGATGAGAAGTGCCAACTTCAACACTGACCCTTATGTTCGTGAATTTGGGGTGATGGTGAGAGACGAGATGACAGAGGTGAACGGCCGTGTCCTGCAGGCCCCTTCTATTCTTTACGGAGGCAGGGTATGTTGAGCTCAGTGTGAATGAATCAATCCACACATAAAGCCCTTTCCCTCTTGGGCCCTTCTATCATATTTCTGAGATCTTCACACAGACGCTGACTGTGAGTTACAAGGCTGCTTTCATAATTTGCAGAACAAAGCAATAGCCACACCGATTCAGGGAGTGTGGGACATGAGGAACAAGCAGTTCCATACCGGCATCGAGATCAAAGTGTGGGCCATCGCCTGCTTCGCACCTCAGAGGCAGTGCACCGAACTCCTGCTCAAGTAAGTCGCACGGCAAATTCTAATGCAGCTTTATGGCACTGAGCATTTGGACCTGATGTTGGTCAGTTGCCAATAAGATTAGATTACATTAGATTACATTTTTTTGTCAGTGAAAAAGTATACTATGCGGACAATGAAATAATGTTTGGTATTCTATTCGAAGTGTAAATAGTCAAAGTGCAGCTATACAAGTGCAACATACACTGTATGTACATTTATACACATACAATGGCCAGAATAACTGACAGATGGAAAACTATTTACAAGTGGACAGTGTTTTTCATATGCAGTGCATGTGTGTGTCTGTGAGATGTGCATGCAATGCATTGGTCATTGTCCACTCCGCTGGCAAGTTGTAAATGCGTGTTACTGTCACTGTTCAGAATTTAGCAGTCTGAAATTCACCTGCTACATTCTCTGATTCATATGTCATATTCCTCTTGTAACCCGAGTAGTGCATGTGACCTAAAGTAAATAAACAAGCTGTTCATTTATCACAGAGCGTTCACCGACCAGCTGAGGAAAATCTCCCGAGATGCAGGGATGCCCATCCAGGGTCAGCCTTGCTTTTGTAAATATGCCCAGGGTGCGGACAGTGTGGAGCCCATGTTCAGACACCTGAAATACACCTACCAAGGCCTTCAGCTGGTGGTTGTCATCCTACCAGGGAAGACGCCTGTGTATGGTACGACCCGGACTCAGTTCCATCACACTTTACTCGGTGCTTTCACCTTGTCACCAACAGGTGACATCCATCTCTACACACACACACACACACACACAGTTACTGGGAAAACATGGTGTTTTAGAACACACAGATACAGTACATTACTACGCTGCCTGCAACTCCTCATGGCCACACTCCACAGTTTTCAGAACATCTAATAACAAAGATTAACGCTTAATAAATTTCTGTTCTAGCTGAGGTGAAACGTGTTGGGGACACAGTGCTGGGCATGGCCACACAGTGTGTACAAGTGAAGAATGTTCAAAAGACAACCCCTCAGACCCTCTCCAACCTCTGTCTGAAGATCAACGTCAAGCTGGGCGGCGTCAATAACATCCTACTTCCACAGGGCAGGTGTGTGGAACTAGACCCTGAGTGTACTTTAATATGCAAGGTGAAGGACTGTTTAATGTCCCTGTGCTGAACTCCTCTCATCTGTATCCTTTGCTTTGTTACAGACCGTTGGTGTTCCAACAGCCAGTTATCTTTCTGGGAGCGGATGTGACTCATCCGCCTGCAGGAGATGGAAAGAAACCCTCCATTGCTGCAGTAAGTAATATTTCACCACACAGCAAAGATGCTGCATAAGGTGAAAGAGAGCCATTCAAGTACCCGAATCAGAGAAAATGAACACTGTGGACAGATTGTGCTTTTAACAACTCATGCTTACACATTCAGAACTGTCTGATAAATGCACTTTGACGGTAGGAGGTAAATAGAGTTTACATCTGATGTGTCATTTAAGGCGAGTCTGAGCTCATAATCTAGCTATTGATTGTGTGCTGTGAGTGGTTCTGTGGGATGAGACATAATCCAGGCGTTGTGTTTTGTTTTTTGATGGAGTCTATGGACCAGGACGCGTCACCGGCTGGATTATGTGTAACATTAACATTAGTCAGCACAACACCTGTTTGAGAACAAAACAGCATTTAGAACAGTGTGCCAGTTGACTGCAGTTGTATGTTAGCTTCTTTGGCTTATATTAACATGTTTGTAAATGTCCATCAATGAGCACGGCAGACGGCTCAGGATGTAGAATGGGTCATCCAGTAACTGAAGGGTTGACTGTTTGAATCCCACTGTCTCCTGGTCGTGTGCCATGTCCTTGGGAAAGATACTTCACAGACCTTGCGTCCAGTGTCCTCACACTGGTGTATGAATGCATGTGAATGTTTGGTAGTGATTGGAGGGGCGGTGGATTGGCAGCTGCGTTTCCGTCAGTCTGCACGTTTGGCCACCACCAGAGTTTCAATGTGAGCAGGAATGAATAAAAACCAAATGAAATAATAATAATAATAATAAAAACTCCTAACAATCACTTGTAAAAATGACCAACCTTTTTGTGGCTGTGTTTTTTGAAAATTAACTGTACAAAACTCTAGTACATTGCTCGCTGCCTAAACCTTTGGTGTCGTGGAACTTCTAGGATTCAGCTCCCGGGTTATTATGGTCTGTATTTTGTTGTCGCATCTCCTTCCAATTGTTGCTAAAGGATTTTCCTCTTTTTTTTTTTTTTGCTTTTCCTGCTTAGGTTGTTGGCAGCATGGATGCCCACCCCAGCCGTTACTGCGCCACAGTCAGAGTACAGCAGCACCGCCAGGACATCATCCAGGACCTGGCCACCATGGTCCGGGAGCTGCTCATCCAGTTCTACAAATCCACTCGATTCAAGCCCACTAGAATCATCTACTACCGCGATGGTATCTCTGAGGGCCAATTCAACCAGGTAAAAAGCTACTCACTCAACAGAGCTTCGTGTGGATGAGAGCCATTTGAGAGGATGTTTTTTTATTTAGGTTTTTCATTAGACAATACTGCAGTTCCATTCATACAATACAAGACGACACTCATAGACCATGATGGCAGGATAAGTCACAGACAACAGCCAAACCAAGCCTCATAAATAAATGAACTGCATGAGTCACAGAGAGACATATGTTGACCTCTCACCTCCTAAGTCCTACAAACCCTGCCCAGGTATATTGAGTTGAACCAATGTGGTGTGCTGGTAAATTTTCCATGTAATTTATAAATGGTTTCATATCTTGTAGTACATCCTACTTTTTTCATCCAGTATGCTATTTTCTCCAGGTTCACACAACTGTTGACTTATTCAACCACATCTGGATTGTAAAGGGGGCGGAGTCTAATTTCCTTTTTTTTTTCTCTCTCAAAACAGATTAGGATTGTCAACATAATTTATGTCAGTTTCTTTACATACTTGGGCAGTTTGAGTTTAGTTACATTCACTAGTAGACAGACTTCAGGGTCCAGTGGAAATGTGACCCCATGGATATCCTGGAGAGTTTAGCTGACCTCCTGACAAAACCCCCGCAAATTAGGACACTGCCCGGTCGAATGAAGGATTGTTCTAATTTATTGTCATTTCTTTTTTTCTTTTTTTTACTTGAACGTGTGTAGGTTCTTCAGCATGAGCTGCTGGCGATCCGTGAGGCTTGTATTAAACTGGAGAAGGACTACCAGCCCGGGATCACCTTTGTGGTTGTGCAGAAAAGGCACCACACAAGACTGTTCTGTATGGACAGAAATGAAAGGGTAAGTGTTGATTCACTGGGATGGAGGTGTTTTGTTTTTTTACCAGATAGTAGACAATTCCTTATTCTTGGATAATTTTCAAGGATGGAGGTTTCTCAGAAGCAATTTGTCGTGTAATGTATATAGCTGTATAATATAAACAGCTGAAGAACTCACTCTTTATTGTAATTGTATATTTCTAAAGACATTATGGGAGCTTTTGTCTGTTTTTCTGCAGGTTGGGAAGAGCGGCAACATTCCAGCAGGCACCACAGTGGACACGAAGATCACTCACCCGTCAGAATTTGACTTCTACCTTTGCAGTCATGCTGGCATACAGGTAAAGGCGTACTAGTGTCTGCAGCCTAATATTTTATGCAGTTATTGTGCTTGTCATTGGTGTTTTGTGCAGGAAAGTACAAACCTCATTAAACTGTCCGGGTCATAAAAGCAGCTGAACGTGGCGTGCAGAACTTGGTTGACAAATGGCACTCATCACTCATTGTGTCCGGTCACAGGGTACCAGCAGACCGTCTCACTACCATGTGCTCTGGGACGACAACCACTTCTCATCAGATGAACTGCAGGTGCTGACCTACCAGCTTTGCCACACCTATGTGCGCTGCACGCGGTCAGTGTCCATCCCAGCACCAGCCTACTACGCCCATTTAGTGGCTTTCCGTGCTCGCTATCACTTGGTGGACAAAGAGCACGACAGGTGAGGAGTCTTTTTTTTTTTGCCTACATATTGGGGATGCAAAGGTACATGGTTCGGTATGTATTTCGATACATTAATCACGATTCACAGTACAGTAATTAAATTATACATACATTTATACCTAAACAATGAGTCCTTTGTTTTCAGAACATAGTTGCTAACAAAATAACATGCATAGCACAAAAGAATGCTTGGTGAGCTCTCATATGACTCTTGTGTATGGGAGTGTCTGGAGAATGTGACTTTTCATCTCCCATTATCTTTCAGTAGTTTTTCATGTCCAACTGTCAGCAGACAGTTCCATTTAACCCAAGTCCATCTCTATTCCTGCCCGAATTGCTCTGTACATATTGAGAATTACCATATTGATGAAGCGACTGTGGGACGGGGTAGAGTGACATGCCTCAATGGTCTTCATCGATTGAAAGCAGCAGCGGTAGTTGGCCAAGTTCTCTGATAAAGCCTCTTCTATAGCTGTACAGAACAGAGTTTCTGTACAGAAGAGGCTTTATCAACACCGCAGACAGGGCTCCAGTGGGCCTCAGTCAGCACTGCACATACACATGAAAGCCACAAACCACTCGTTTGAGGACAGCCAAGTAAAACTTTTAGCTAGAGAGAAGAGCTGGTTTGAAAGAGGGGTCAAGGAAGCCATTTTTGTTCAAGAAGAAACACCCTCTATGAACAGGAATGGGGGTCTGCGATTTGTCGTGCCCTCCTCCGCCCAGGCCCAGAGGACACTATCATGGTAATGAGGCTAATGAGGCTGAGTCTCAGCCCAGCACAGAACAATAGGCCGTCAACGACTTTTAGCCAGGTGAGAGTGGGACACATACTCACTCCACTACAAAGATGTGTTTGAGGCGTCGCTAGGTGAGAATAGGGCTGAAACTGACTGTACCACAAAGATGTTTTTAAAACTTAGTTTTAGATTCCGAATAGCAAAGAAAAGGGTGGAACAAAGGCATGTCCAACCCCTCCTTGTGGTCTTCTTGAAGCTGCGTGTCAGAGTGCTGACTTCTGTGGAGTTCTTTTTACTGACTAAACTTCAGAGATGAGAAGCGAAACGTCCTGAAATCTTTTCTACAGAGGACTACCAGAGAATTTTTTTCTTGCTATGGATCACTCCTGTACGATTTTCGGGAGAGCTTTCACAAACTTCTCTGTGGACTGGAAACCGTCCGAGGAGTCAGCGTTGTAGGATGACGGTGACTCATGGTGTTTGTCTGTTCTTTTTCCATCGTCGGCATATGTTGGGGTGAAAACCAAAGGGTTCCCGCACCGCAAGACTTTAATGTTGCCAATACGTCTTCAAATTCCACTGTACGTCCGCACTTCGCCACATGTCCATCAACAGCACTCTGTGTCTGGCTCCAACCAATTACAATAGAATTTATGCTTGGCTAAGTTTTGCCCTACAACCATCACTGACCAATCGTATGTTAGCAACGGCAAGTGAGAGAGGAGTGCTTGGCAAACATTCCCCCCCGGAGCAAAATGCGTTACAATATACAGTAAACACAAGTTGTCTAGAAACGTCATTTGAAAATGACAAATGAGCCTTTCCGCGTCACATGCACGTACCGAACCGTGACGGGCATAACAAACAATACATACTGCTGCACCCCTACTGTTTATATAGCTAGCGTATTTCCTTCCTATACTGAGCTGTTTCTGTATTTACATGTGGGTAACTGGTTTCATTGTGCCGTTTCAGCGCTGAAGGCAGTCACACATCAGGACAGAGTAATGGCCGGGACCACCAAGCCTTGGCTAAGGCTGTTCAGATCCACCAAGACACCCTGCGCACCATGTACTTTGCCTGAGAGCACAGAGCCCCCGGCGGACGTGGGTGAGACCTTGCTGACGGAGTACACTACCCCTCGCTGTCTCACTGTCACTGTAGATAGCACCACCGTGGTTTCACATCACCACCTCCTCAACAGACCTGTCACTTAGCAGTTTGCCTCCAGTTGTGTTTCAGTTGACACGTGCAAGCCCCCGACCCACAAATCCCAAACCAGCTCTTAGGAGTACACGACGCAAATGAATTAGTTTTTGTAAGGACAGAGTTGGAAAAGGGTTCACTTTACATGTTGTGCATTAGTATATATTTGTATTGTTGTCGGGCAATATGTTGCAAAGTACGAGAGCAAAAGGCTGAGTGTTGTAAACTGACAGATGAACTCTACCATTTCAAAACTAGGGGGCAGTGTCGTTACAGATAGGGCGGTGTAGAACTTCTGTTATTATCATGTTTATTAAGGTCTCGGTGCTTTTCCAGGAGAAGGTGACTTACAAAAAATGGGGGCGGGGGGGCCTCGTTCACTGTTTATATGCCTAATGATTTGCTTCTCTGACAAACATTATTTATCAGCCAATCAAAGCAAAGTGCACTGACCAGAATGGGTACTTCAATCAGGACAAAAGTACTTAATATATTGAGGGTTGTGTGTTTTTTTTTTTTTTTTTTTCACATAGGGCACTATGTGATGAAAAGTGCCATTTGAGACCATCTTTGTTTTGTTTTTTTTTCTGTTTCTGTGTAAAACTATGAACTGTTCGGCCCCCACACGCCGGGGGGTTTTCAGTATTTGTCCGCGATCGACACTGATGACCATTTTTCTGTGTGAAATCTTACGACAACTCAGTCCAAAGATTCACATCCGATTTGTAATGACCTTTGAACACTTAGTTTATTATGGACGAGGGCTTGTGTTGTTTAGAGAGCAGTTCCTCAGCCTCTTTTCAGTCTGATCAAGTAAGCCGCACCAGAAACCCCACTCCCATCCCGAGTAGTAGTGTATTGGGACTGGATCCCAAGGAGGACACCTTTCTAATGTACTCTGAGCCGTGTTGATAAAAAAAAAAAAAAAAACGAAACATGATGTAAAACGCAACACAGGGGAGCACAATGAAATCATGTTTGTTTCTTTTGTGTTTTTATAGTCAATTTTAATCATTTTTCTAATGAATATGCATGTAGCGCAATCATGTTTTAGACATCCAGGCATTTGTGCTAACTGTTTCTTTCTTCCTTTATATTCATTAACCCTTGTTCTATTTTTTTTTTAATATACATAGCTGCAGGGTAGTGTTTCTGCAGTGTCTTTGTCGGAGTGGGATATTTGTGTGGCGTCTCCATATCCAGGCATTTGGTACTTTGGAGCGGGAGCAGCTGCAACATTTCAGAAACCCCACCTCCCCTCCCCCCCAACCCCCGCAG
>JAPTHA010000003.1:6379624-6391114 GCA_029814585.1 Gymnapogon annona
TGAGTATAGGAGGGGGGTGGGGGGGGTGTAGGTTGGAAATGGGGTGTGTGGGGGGGTACACACACGCAGCTTCTTCTTTTACCTGGCTTCTTTTATCTGTCGATTTGTGAACTCGATTAAGGCAGAGATAATATTCGTCGTTGTCATATATGCACGTGCTTGTACGGTGTCGGTGTCGAGGACCGCCAGTGTGTATCGGACGGGAGTTGCTAAGCGCGAGATGGATGGCTTTTTTTTTCTTTTTTTTTTTTTTTTCTTTTTTTTTTGGGAATTACGCACGCAAAAGGCTTTGTGTGAAAGGAAAAGGAGTGGGTGGCGGCATTTAGTTGGACCCCAAGCTCGTCCTACACACACACACATACACACACACACACTTGTCTGTACAGCAGGATTGATTTAAGACCACTTTCCCACGGATGAAAACGTAACCATAGATATATAAATATCCCGGTTTGGGTTAAAACGTTATTTACGCGCTACCTGTACGTGACGCATATGGGTCAAATCAGTGTCTTGCTGTGGACGCGTGTGCATGTGTGCGTGTGTACGTGTGTGTGCGTGTGTGTGTGTGTGTTTGGATGCAGAAATACTCAGTGCATCAGCTTTTTTTTTTTCCTCCGTGTGAAACACCATGGTTCAATTGTTCTAGGTTTCCCTGCTAACCATATGTCAGGGCTACTAATGTTGGTGCCCTGTTGTATCAATCAACACCGCACTGAGAAATTATTTCGAGGTGCAAAAATCAGTGCAAAAAAAAAAAAAATGCTGCCGTGCACAAAAAAAATTCCTAGTCAACATCTCCATTTTCAGCCCACTAAAGTAATATCAGCATATTTTTTTAAACGCCTTTAGAAAAATATATCAATTAAATCCGTGTGTGGCTCCTCACTTGATTTTTTTTTTTTTTTTTTTACAGCTTGAAAACGCCAACAATACTACATCATTATTCATAACACTGACAGTAATGCGTTAAAAATGCATTATCATAACTCGTACACTTCTCGTGGATATATTTTTTGTCTTAAAATACACACAGAGGAATATAAATATATATATACAATGGGTTGGGTTTTTTTTTTCAACTTTCCGGTGATAATTTCAACATGGCAGAGAGACGTTGCCCTCAAACCGGGGCACGTGGTGTTGATCTTATCCACCGGCATCTACGAATGTGAAAAATAACGAGACAAATAAGCCCCGTTATGAATCTACTTCAGGCTGTATCCTCTCTGACCGGATTTGACTGACTGAACATATCAGGGAATTATTTTTCAAACGATTTCTCATTTAGCTTGTTGTCTTCTTTCAGAATCTCCAGAAGGGCCCGCGTGACATTTTTATTATTATGGATGTGCCCACGCGGACGAGAAGAGAGGAAAAAAAAAAAAGGAGAGAAGGCCACCCGAGCTTCTTTTTTTCCCACGTCGAATCAAGAGGAATTGAAGGAGGGGGGGTAGAGAGAGAGAGAGAGAAAGCAACTAGCTTTGATTCAATATTTAAACGTTTATACCTGGTTATTTCTCTGCTTCTGTTTTGTATCCTGGTCGATTAACCTAATGTCGATTTGTATGCAAACGATTTTACAAATGATTCAGGATTTAAACTGGAATATTTATAGTTATTAGCCTAGAGTTAGTGTGCAAAAAATATATATCTTTTTTTACATCGATTGTTATCTATTTGTGAAATACACGACGTTATGTTCTGGTGTTTTATTTTGAAATTTAGACCAAAAAAAACCCACTTTACTTTGACGCTTTTGAACGTTATGAATTGCATTTCATTTTTGTGACGGTGTCCCTTTGGAATGTCTTTAGAATTAAGACGTAACAATATGCTACGATTATATTTCAAATATTTTTTTATTTATTTCTTCGAACTGGAGCAGCATGGAATGTGTGACATCGAAAAAAAAAGAACTTAATGATGTCTGTTTCTTTTTTTTTTTTTTTTACTTCAATAAAGAAACTGCTATAACGTGTGTCCTTCTTTTTTCCACCCTTATTGCATGACTGATTGATTTTTTTTTTTTTTTTACATTCGCTGAGAAAATAAAACACCTCCTCGAAGAAGAAAAACAAAACGGAAACATAGCTTAATGGCAACATAGTATCGGTGCTGCTGCTGCTGCTGCTGCTGAGCTTCTGTGGACTACATGTATGATGTGGAAAGGCTAAAAAAAAAAATGTAAAAAAAAATCCACCAACCTTCCCCTCATACACGGATCACAGAAGTGTCAAATAATACTTTCTTTTTTTCTTTTTCTTTTTTTTTGTACACCGAACAGAATAAATAACATTATTAGAAACGTCCAATAGAATGAACACAAAGCAAGGGGAGGCTGCGTGAAAGCACATGACCCTTGTTCTGAAAATGTATATTTCACCCTCATAATAATCCCAGCTCGTGGTTCTTGAGGATCCTTTCACAAGTGCAACAAAATGCAAAAACAAAAACAAAAAAAGACGACAAAAAAAACACGATTCTTCAACAGCGGATAAATAAAAAAAAAAAGAAATACGGACAATTTCACATTTAAAATGAATAACGTGTTCAATAATACCCTGTTTGAGTTTCGATTTTAAAACGAGATTAAAAAAAAAAAGATTAAATAGGCCTATGCATATACTGTGATAACCCCCCTTTCCCTCCCCCCCCCGCTCTAGACGTCCTATAGCCCAGATAAAGGTCTTTGTGAGACAATGACACGAGCAAATAGAGAAAAAATTCAAGCAAGTCGTGATTATTTATCCTATACGCTACTTCACACATCAAACTATGGAAACATAAACAAAGGCCGAGAGGGGAGAGGGGGAAAAACAAAAAAAAAGTGGAAGCCGCGGCTGAGGAGGCGCAGAAACAAAGCGGTAATGTGTCTGGAGGTGGAATAAGACAATGGGCGGAGTGATCCGAGAATATAGCGCCATCGCTACAGATGCGTCAGTTTGGGCGCTTCCTGGATTCTTCCCTGAGAGTAGTGCGGCGTTAGGTCTGTGTATGTCGGTGTCGGATCACACACTCCGTGATGTTGACTGTTGCCCATTGTGATTGCTCCGTTGTAGTCCATGTTTGCGGACGGCGGGTGCGGGAGGTGGGTCAAACCGAAAACGGACGCCCCAGAACTGGGCATTGAGTCGATGTAACCTCCGCCAACATAAACGGGGCTGCCCTGCATGTGTGTTCCGTAGTTGCCATTGCCTTGGAGGGGATGCGCGTCATATTCGGGCGTGGCCGAGTCGGTCCCGGGATACCTCTTCTGGGAGGGAGGGCAGTTGTTGAGGGAGCTGTTGAGAGGAGGGGGATATGACGTAGCCATACCGTATGCGTTTTGATGAGGTTTGTTGTAAGACGTTGGCGACTGGGATTCATAAGGTACACTGTTTACAAGAGAATGCATAGAGTTGAGGTATCCTCCGCCTCCCCCGCCGCCGCCACCGGTCGCCGGGCCCACAGGACTCCGAGGCGACTGTCCACCGGGGGAAGGCATCATCCCTACGCCTTTCTGATCCTTCTTGTATTTCATCCTGCGGTTCTGGAACCAGATCTTGATCTGTCTTTCGGTGAGGTTAAGCAAATTGGCCATTTCCACCCTCCGGGGTCGACAGAGGTACCGGTTAAAGTGGAACTCCTTCTCCAGTTCCACCAGCTGGGCGCTAGTGTAAGCTGTCCGGGCCCTCTTCGAGGCTGCTGACCCCGGTGGACTCTTGTCTCCGGGGCAACTCTCCACTGTCGAGAGACAGAGAAAAGGGTGTCAATCAGTAATCCATTACACATAGGGAGAGAGGTACAGAAGTGGAGACGGTATAGAGTGAGAGGGTGAAAGCAAAAACTATGGGATATCACCGAGAGAACCGATAACAAAAACTCTGGCATCAAAAAAGTGGGGAGTTTGTGTGTGTGTGTGGGGCGGGGGGTGGTGGGGGGGCGCCTGGATGGTGAGAGTTCCCTGGACAAATATGCTCTGCTTGACCACTTAAATAGAGGCTCCCTGTTCCCCTCCCTTGTGCAATGCGCGTGCACGGGCGCGCGCAAGCCAGCCAGTCAGCCAGCTAGCCCTTCTACACGTGTCTCAAAACATCTGAACATTTTGATAAATCTGCTCCCTTCTGCAAAGCACAAGGGTTATCACCGGGGCTCCACGAGACAATTAACAATCAATGTATGGACCAAGCGCCTTTTGTGCGCGCCACACTAACTGCAGAGCAAAAGAAAAAAGAAAAAAAGAAAAAAAATGTAGCTGGAGAATAATAGGTCAATATGTGATATGGAAACCAGGTATAACCCCGAGACTCGGTGCTAAAACATTCTGACCCCTATCTTCCGCCCTATAAGCCGCACAGTAGCACCGGCTGTAATGCAAACACAAGCATTATGTATTCCTGGGGGGTGTATAAAGCAGCTGGCCTTGCCCTCACTGATAAGCCTCTCCTTCTAAAAGGCTATAGAGCTTTGGCTGCAGAATAGCGAGGTGTTGTTGGTCTACTTACCGCGGTGGCAGGCGGCCAACACTTAATAAATTTTACTACCTGTCGCCCAAAACCTGGAGCAAAAGGAATGCAGCATGACATAACCTGACCCGCTAGGTTATTAAGGAGATGAAAGAGAAGTTTACACGAGGAGTCACGGGGACCATCCCTGTGATCAGAGCCGTTAATAAAACCCGGGGATTCCACGACTATTTGCGTATTTGTTCAAAAACAGCCACCTGGTTTCATTCTTCATCGAATCCATTCCGTAAGGATTCGCAATAACGGGGTAGAGCGGTGCGTAAAACGTGCGTAAAAACCACCCCGGCCGTAAAACACAACGTAGAACGCCACAGTGGATTCTATTTTTTACCAACAGGGAAATATCTATAGACTACAATGTTGCCCACCTATTGTCTAACATAATAGAGCCATGGGAAGATTAATTATGGGGTTGGATGTATCCAAAACGTGAAATTACACCGCAAGGCTCCGAGTGCAACACAGGCTCGTAAAACGCACATAATTAATTTAGCAGTTTAGTAATATTACTTTATTATGGCATGAGGGAAAGATGTTGAGCAAATATTTTCTCAAGTATTACTCGTAGTATGGTGGGTGCCACGGTGCTTTGGGCGTTGACCTTTTTTTTACTGTATAAGGCATTAATTATTCAGTACAGTAATCCTATATGGTCACCTAACTGACCAATGGGAAGGTCATGGGAAGATGAGCATCTCTTAAGTTTTAGGTTTGCTCTATGTAAATAAACCCCCCACCCTCGCCCACCAAGCCTCCCTCTAATCAAAACAGCGGGACAAACTGAAACAACTGTTGTGCGTGTTTGTTTGTTGTCTCTGCGGGAACATTATGTGATCAGTGGAGATGCTGTTTACATTCGAGGCAGGTCATCAGTAGGGCACGAGGACAACACATGGTGGAATCTATACTCCTTTTATACACTCTCTACAGCTGACATTATTGCAGGACAGGACCGGCCAGAGTGTCGTGTAAAAAAAAAGTGGCTTTCGCTGGTCGTTAACGTATTATTTGGAATTTGCAGGGGGCGGAGTGGGGGTAGGTGGGTTGGGGTGGGGGGGTTCCTCTTCCCCAATAACCTACAAGTGGACGATGCACTTCAACATCAAGTGGGAAAAAAATACACAGTGACTCAACACCATTATGGCACCGTTGAAACAAATGATCAAAGTGAATTTTATTATCCTGTTTCGGTTGGACCTCTTCCATTTAAACTCCCTACCTTATCCTCCCTCCCCACCGTCAACTATGTCTTCCCTCAATGAAGTTTGAGGTCAAATGCCTGGCTGTTTGTGCGTATGGGTGTGTGTGGGTGTGTGTGTTAGCAGTGGCAGCGGTGTTTTGGGTGTAAGTACCTGAACTGGAGCTACTGGTGGGTTTCTGCTTGGTGTTCTGACGGGATTCCTTCATCCAGGGGAAGATCTGTTTGCTGCGAGCTGTAGAGGACGGGGAGCCGTTCTTGGCACTGGACTGGCTGGACCCATTACTCGTGTTTTGGCTGATAGCACCGGGGGATTGGGAGGGAGGGGGTGGGCCTGACACCGGCACCTGCGGTTGATTGCTTTCGGGATGAACCTTGGACTGCGCCGCCTGAATGGCTGTGGTCCTGTCGCAGCTCTCCGCCATCTCCCCGGGCTTCTGCAGAGCCACGGAGCCGTCAGGAGACTGCAGGGAGCAGGCAGGTCGATGGTACTCACTTTCCACATGAGAAGCCCGGGGATATTGGACCTGATTGGCATCATAACTGAAGCCATTTGCGCTTTGATATGGGTAGCCACTGTAAATTGCGGAGCTGTCGTAGTAGGTTGCCTTTTGCATCTCGCCGTTTCCCAATATTTATTTCAGAAACTGACAGGGTCTTGACACCCTTGTAGAATAACATTGGCACCCCGTGGTCACGTGACGCCTCTCCGCCAATGGCCTCCTCGGGTGAACCTAGGGTTACAAGAAGCACTGTGAGGAGAAGAAATGGTGGCGATCCATCTTACTTTTCAATACAGGCCTGACACGAGAGACTATGGAGGCAAGATAGGGCCAACAGTTCTGTAGACTATTACCGTTTACCTTATGGCTTACACGGGGCACAAAGGCAACGTACTAACCTTGTATTACCATCTGTACCAAAGAAATCAAAACAACACCCTTCTTTTTTTTTCTTTCGAAAGGATTTGAGATTGCCAAATCAATTCGAGGCTTAACAAGAAACTGCGTGACATTTTAAACCTCGCAGTCTATTAACACTTTGTCTGAATGGAGTGTTACAGTGCACCTGAAACGCTGGAGGTATAAAAGCGTCCCTTGCAGGAAGAGCTTATTAGCGGGTTACCACATATTTCTGTTACAATGTTATTCTACCAAGTGAGCTGTCAACAGTATATCACATTTCCCTGTATAAAGTAGGTGAAAACATTCTGCTCGGATCATAAAGTTTAAGTCGAGTCTTTTTTTTTGTGTTTGTTAGCTAGTATTGAAAAAAAAAGAAAGAAAAAAATCCTTTCATAAGAGGATAGACCTGGGGTTCGGAGCGCCTCCCGCCCACCTGGTGTAAAGCATAAACAACCGCATTCTCTGCCTTTTTTTTTTTTCTTTTTTCTTACATGCTACAAGATAAATGAAAGGACTACGAGGAAACCTGAAAAACCGGGCGGGCATCCGTGCATCTCCATGACCACGGTGTGAACTTTCCCTTGCAGCTCTTCCTTGCAGGCCCATAATAATGGCTGCTGTCGGTGCTGTCTGCGCGGCGGCCCGTCGCGGTGATATATGGGGGTCAGTGGGCCGGGACGGCCTGCTCGGAATGAGCGGCCCGGTGAGCAGCCAAGACGGGTAGTCAGGCGGACAGAAACCCGGGATGCACAGCTAGAACCTGCTGCTACACCGTCATAATTTACCCAGGTAACAACGGGGATCTGCCTCTTATCTCCATAATAGATTATTAGGTAGAATATAAACCAGACATAGATCTACAGGTCATTTTTGGAGAAATTTATTAGCTTAATAAACAACTGATTATACTAGTAAGGATAAATTAGGGTGGACTCCCTGAATTTGTAGGCGTCGCCTGTTGGTAATTAATAATAATAATAATAATAACAATAACAATAATAATGTCAATATCAATAATAATAATAATAAAAACAACAATAATTGTGATAATAGCAATATAATAATAATACGAGCTTTCAGTTATTGCTCAAAATCTCTGCGTTGCATTCTTTCATTCGCAGTGCGATTTAAATTAGTAGTCGCTTTGCAAAATAATAACAATACTAATCATAAAACATTTAAAAAATCAAGCGAAAATTATTTCAATAATAAATCAAATCGGTGGAAATGTAATTTAAAACCTTGATTTAACTTCCAAAACAGAGTATAGCAGATAAGCCCTACATACAGTCCCACGTTCGAAACAGTGGAGGCTGGAGTCGCTCAGCAGCGCTGTCGCTCTATCATTTATTAAACAGGATATAAGAACAACTCGTATATATGACCGGACCATGAGCCCACTGTGGACCTATAACCTCGCCCTAATGAATCACCGAGTGAACAAGTGGACTGAAAGCAAGCAAAACGTCGAACATCCCTGGTTTTGTGCAGCCGTGCATAACGAGGAAATCAAACGTGTCTAAAAAAGAAACCCAACAGCTTGTTCCTCGACGTAGTTTAAAAACCGCAGATTGAAAGAAGGTGTCTACAACTCGTGACGACCTGGAAAAGATATCGTGAAAGCATTGTCGGTGTACGTATCTCCGGTCCAACTATATATGTATATGTACATGGCCATAAAAGCTGGAGGAAAGAGAGACAAAAGACCGAGTTGCGTCCCTTCTCTCTTGCGCACAACAGTCGTCTCTGCTCCACGCTAGAGAAATCTGGCTGCCTGACTGTGTGTGTGAACTCTTCCTGAACCGAGATCTAAGTCATACGGTGATAAATCACCGCGCGACACACAAACTCCGCCATTTACAACCGAGGGAGCCTATTTCTGGCCTCTCTTACCTTATCCTCGGACGACGAATGCAGAGCACCGAGCAATATTTTCTCATTCAGCGACGAAATCGATCAAAGCTGTAATCCAGAGAAAAGTTTAAGAGGCAGGGCTGGAGCAGCAGCAGCAGACTGCGCCCTGCCATACACCAGGCATTAGCAGCCACAACAAAAAAAAAAAGGGAAGAGCCGAGAGAGAACCCCCTTTCCTTTTTTCCCCTGTCTTTTTTTTTTCTCCTCTTCGTCTTCTCTTTACTCGACGTGGATGGGTAAACCGAGATTACGAAAGCAGGCGTGAGCAGTCGGGTCAGCGAGATAAGAGTTATCTGGCCTCAAGATTGAATTTGTCGTCATGCTATAGAGCAATAGCCAGGGCTTCATAGCAATATTAAACTCAGCCAGGTCTTATGCTGGACTATGTGATCCTTCACCAGTACCATGCAGACACCAGTGAACTGCCCCGAACCAGAGCGTCACCATAGACAAGAAAAATTATGCAAATGAAGTAGCGCCTTGGAAAGCCAGTTCAAATCAAGTGGCTGCTTCTCCTCCTCCTCCCCCCCCCCCCAAACCAAATGAGGTAGAGTGTCTACAAATAGTACATAATGCACCGTTACAAATAATATCAGAAGCCCCTTCTCTTTTTTTTCCCCCACCTTTCCTTCTTCTTCTTCTTACGGGATTTCTACCTCCGCGCGTTATTATTTACTCAACGTCCAGGGATGAATTATGGCCCTCGGTGGATGAGTTGTAGAAGAAGGGAGAATACAAAAGGAATAGTCGGCCGCTGACCATGCTGCATTTCCATTTCCATGGGACATAAAGGGCTTTCTATGCGCCGGTTTAATCATTAACCCGCATTTTTGCGCATGATCCTCGGTCTTTTGGCACGCGGACGCACCGGCGGCCGATGTCATTCCCAAGTCATGTACTCCACTGTTGGGCATAGCACTTAATGTATATATATTATTATTATTTTTGATATTGTTATTATTATTATTAGAAAAGCAAAGAAGAGAGTTCAGATCAAAGCTTCAGTCCCGTGTGTGTGAAAGGAAAACCCCACAAGGAGCGAAAGGGTGTGAAAAAATGGGAAGTTTCATCACCAAAAGGCAAAGGCGAAGACGCACAGCGAGGAGCAAGAGAGAAAGAAACCGGCGGCGGGGGAATCCCTGCGCGTGGTAACACTGCCTGTAAGCAGCTCACAGAAAGCCAGGAGGAAAAAAAATAGATTTATGTCTTCTCGACTTCCCCAAGCCGTAAACACGTCCTGGGCTGCTTCTCTGGGATAATATTGAATGGCACAACTCTAAAAAAAAAAAAAAAAAGAAAAGAAAAAAGGTAGAGCACACGCGGACGGCGTGGGTGGGTGAGTGGGACAAAAAAAAATCCACGCATTTGGATTTTGTATGTATTTTTTTTTTGCTAACTCGGCCCTTTCTATTACAAAGCAAATGAGCTACTTTGTATAATTATTTACTTCTTTGTGTGGTGTAAAAACGCTGATTCGTCTTTCTCTTTAATTTGGCCATGTGTCGGGGGAAAGGGTGGTGTGTGTGTGGGTGGTTGGGTGGGTGGTGGAGGGGTGGATGTCAGTGATCTGGTGCTTGTATACTACCGAGCATATTAATGCGTAAAAGTAAACTGCGAAGGATGGGAAATAAAAATGACGACAACAACAAAAAAAATCCAAACATTTGGACGAAACAAAAACATTTTCAAACTTAGTCAAAAGTAAAAAAAAATATACCCCCACACACACACACCCCAAACGGCAGCTAAAAGCAGATGGCTTTCACAGAAAGTAGTTTTTGAAAGGAGTAAGGCAGCGCTCCAAGAGCTGCGATTCCCCTCGTCACTTTTATAGTGACAAATTACACCACAAAGACAAGTGGAAGAGAAGGAATTATTGCTCTCGCGCTGGTCATATTGCTGCTACGAGGAAATGTACAAGGCATAGGCTGTTTCTGCAGCCCCGTGAGTGCCTCGGTGGGCGTGTGTGGTACTTATTAGAAATTGAATAAGGATATCGCCATCAAGAATTCATAAAACAAATCAATAAAGATATATGGACTTACCGAAGGCAGTTCAAGGTGTCTCCGAGACCGTGCGTTGGCCTAAATTCACTTGGCTGGATTTCTGCAACATGGGATGGAATAAATATATATATTTAGTCTCTCGCAGGATCAATCCGCGGTTAAACTACTCTGATGCTCATAATAGTGCGTGTTATTGTTTTGGGTTTTTTTAATCGGCGCGGCCCTGGACGCGAAGAAACCTATACAAATAAACTGGGTTATTATGAATTAGGCCTTAAGTGTAAATATTCACGAAACAAATCTGGAAAAAATATGATGAATTTATTTTCAATATCGCTGTTTTTTTTTGATTGAGAGCGTGTTTTCAGTTCATGTCTGAGGCCAGGGTCTAGATTTAACACCCCCGGGTTTATGAATAAAATAAATACGTTGGGTATTGAAGCTCCAAAACACCACTAATAACAGAATTACGAATAACCTGTTAATGTATTCGATTTAAAAGTATCAATCAGTTTGCAAAAAAAAAAAATGCTGAATTAAAGCCAAAGTGTGAAGATTAGTCTGGCATAGAAACGTCACGGGTAATTATTTGTGCGTATTAGCCTAATATAACGAAAACATAAAAATTGGGCCTATGCAAATAATGTGTTTGTTGTTTCCCTGCTGGATGGTAAGCATTTTCTCCAGAAACGGATCGAATAGTCATTAGCTCTGGCGCACCATCTTCCCCAAGTCCCCGCGCCCATAAATCAAGCTGGAGCGCCGTGACCTCAGCGCGGCCGCGCGGTCCTGGATGGCACTCCGTCTTCCATTATATCCTCGTTTCCCTGGCGGAGCGACACAACCCCACAGCTTTCCCCCTACTTTTTAAGGAGCTCATCTTGATGTATCATTTACGTTGCAAAAGCTCCACGTAAAGACTTAACGTCTTTTATATATAAATAAATCTTTAAAAAAAA
>JAPTHA010000003.1:6607241-6617505 GCA_029814585.1 Gymnapogon annona
CCCCCCCCGCGGCGGTACACGCACTTTTTCACATTTGGGTGAGTCCACCGTGTGTGTAGCTTTATTAGCAGTAACAACATAACACCAGTGATGCGCTCTCTACAACCAAAGAAACTTTACAAAGACATTTTGTTTTGTAATCGTTTTTCCAGCTCGGGGGTTTCAATTTAGCTAATGCTAATCTATTAGGTGTTAGCGGTTTAAACAGCTGTTTTTAAATTAGCAGAAGCGTACGTCCGAGGCAGCATCTTGACACGCGTGAAGATTGCGTCATCAACAGATGTGGCAGAGAGATTCCGGTAGATTTTCCAAATAAAACATCATTCAGCATCCGGTAATAAATAAAATGTAAATAGTGTAAGCTATTTACGTTAGTTCTTTCTGTGCTACCCTGTTCCAATTGACCCACGTACTGGTCCACGGCCCGGAGCAGCGTCCACGCCTTCTCATTGGAAATGGGATTAGATTAGATTAGATAGATTATATACCTTTATTAGTCCCACACGGGGAAATTTCAGGTTACAGCAGCACATATAAGAGAAGACACACAGAAAGATACTGCAAATATGATGAAAAATAAGAGTAAATCATAATAATAGAAATATACAAATGAAAATAAAGAAAAGAAAAAAAAAAGATTGAGTGCAACAGTAAAGATCAATAAAGAGACATTGTCAGTTATATAGTAATATACAGATATATAGTTAAACAGTTAAATTGTTATATGGGAATATGCAGAGACATTGTCAGTTATATAGTAATATACAGTTGTATAATAATAGTAATTCAATTGTAATTAATAATTCTAATAATAATAATTAATGGTACTGGCAATGGCTAATAGTACTGGAACCAGCGGGACCACGAACAAAATAATAATAATAATAATAATAATGTTGCACTTTGGTCTTTCCTAAATACCGACCCTTCCTTCTGACCTGACGTCTTTTAATAACTCCACGTTTCCTTTTTTTCTTCAACACACTTCCTTGTATTTCCTTCTTCTTTCCGTTCTTTTTCATCATGGGATTATTGGCTGGCCGTGACTCATTGTCCTCCTCCTCTACTCTGAGCGTGATCATGTATACCTGGAAACTCCCGCTTTGCAACATGATTGAATTGCTTTTTTATTTTATTTTTTTTAAGAGACAACACATCAACCTCTGAACGACTGCCAAAAGTGTCTGTATGGTGTTTTTTTTTTTTTTTCTGTATTGTAAAACTGAATAAGCTAACGAGCATGTGAGCCGTTGACCTTTGTCATTCTGTCGTTCGCTAAGTATTGACTCAGCCGGTACTTGTGGTGAAATTTGCACAGCAATAAACTGTCACACAGACTTCAAACCACTTTTGTTTGTTTTGAACTGTGTGTTAACTGATGTTGTTTCCTTCTCGTTTAGAGGTACTTTGTGTTGGAGAAAGGCATCCTGAAGTATGCGAAGCGCGGCACTGACGTAGGTATCACCTTTTTAGAGCCTCACTGTTGTAACTTGAAACCCCAACAGTTACTGGTGGCATAAAGCATATACTGATCTAAACTGTAGAAGGACTTTTTAGCCATTAATGTTAAGGTTCAGGTTACTTTATTCATAGTAGATTTGCTCTACAGTTTGGTGAATGTGTTTTCTACACTTAAACACACACATGTGAAACAGACAACCAATGTCACCTGACGATACATGGTAAATTGATTGCACTTATATATGGAATTGAATTGAATTGAATAAGCCTTTATTAGTCCCCATAGGGGAAATTTCAGAAACAGCAGCTTAAACACAGAGTAGAAAAAAGAACAGAGCAGAAGAGATACACAACAAACTGAAATCCTGCACAACATGGACCACAAAGACAGGACAGTATACATGATATAGCTATATATATATATATATCTTTTCTACACATGTATTGTGCCCAAAGCACTTTACATTGGCCTCACATTCACCCATTCGCACACACATTCACACACCAGTGGGCGGCTGCCATGCAAGGCGCTGCCAGGCTCCACTGGGAGCAATTTAGGGTTCATTGTCTTGCTCAGGGACACGTGGACATGTGGAGAGCCGTAGCCAGGCTTCAAACTACCGACCCTTCGGCCATTGGACAACCCGCTCTACCAACTGAGCCGCCCCATGATACGAATATACCTTTGTTCGTCCCGCGAGGGGAAATTTCACACACAGCAGCATAAAAGAACAGAAAAAATGAACAGAGCAGAACAGATACACAACAAATTGAATTCTTGCACAACATGGACCACATAGACAGTATACATGATTGAAGTCCCAGAGATGATAACGATAACGAGGGGCTGTGAATGCGTCATCCGGAGCAGAGACGAAGTGAATGTCCATGCAGCCACCGTTAAAATAGCGCTTTCAGCTGCTAACCGCTAACAGTTCAAACCGGAACTGTTTTATTACTGCAAACACACGCATCTCCAGTCCCCCTGTGTGTCCTCCAGTGTGCATTCTGGTAAACTTTGGAATTATCATTACTTATAGGTTATTATATTATTATTTTACTTGTCTGATCCATGTGAGACCCCTGGTATAGAGGCAGAACCTGGCAACCTTACAGATTCGATGTATTGATTCTTGATCGATGATGCTGGTGAGATACAGGACCGTTAGTCTTAAAGTAAGTGTTAACAATGACAAATTAAAGGAAATCTGAATCTGAAAAGCAAGTCAATTGAAAGGTTAATACATCAAAATAAAGAAGAGGGTGTTTTTTTATTTTCTTCAGCAAAACTTATCATTAACTGAACGTAAAAATAAGTGAGTCCATCCACTGTCATTGATTCAACTCCATGGGTTTTACTGGTGAATCAGTGTTGTAGAAGATGAGGGGGTTGCCATGGTAACCATGGAGCCTCTGTACATTCAAATGGGTCGAATCTGATGATGGACTACATTATACCTCCATTATTTGCATGTTTTGATAGCTAGGATTAGTTTATCAGAAGTTCGTTTAACATTTTGGATCAGTTGAGGCGTTGGGTCACCGGTGAACGTTGGCGCTCAACGATCTAAACAAAATGTTTTGTTTTGTTCAGATTAAGAAAGGAAAGCTCCACGGCTGCATCGACGTAGGACTCTCCGTCATGTCTATCAAGAAGAAGGCCATGTGCATCGACCTGGACACGGAGGACAACATCTATCACCTAAAGGTTACCGTCTGTCCCTGTGACTTGCACATCGACTCTTAACCGCTGTTATTTCCGAGGCGGTGCTCTCAATCTGACTTTATGGCGCCCAGGTGAAGTCTTCGGAGCTGTTTGAGGAGTGGGTGTCGAAGCTGCGTCACCATCGCGTGTTCAGGCAGAACGAAATTGCCATGTATCCCCACGAGAGGCACCTTTTCCACCCGCACGCCACTTCCTCGCCCTCGCTTAACGACTCCCTCCGAAAGGTAAGTCCATAGACAAACACAATCAACAGGCCGCCGTCGTTGAATGTTTTTTTTATTTTTTATTTTTTTAATGGATATGTAACCCGGTTGCTATTTCCCATCGGTGTCCTCCGCAGAGGAATACTCTCACCAAGCAGGCGTCGGTCCATCAGGCGAAGGTCAGCTCCTGGCTCCACTCCTCCGAGGACATGGACAGGTGTTGCAAAGGTTGGCTGCTCTTTGAGTTTCCACCACTGACACTGAATATGAAGCATGTCTGCTTCTGTGCTTTTGTTTACCTACTTCGTCCTTTCCACTCTATTCGTGTTCCTCTGTGTGTGTACATGTACTAGTACCTACCTAGCAATTTTCCACTGCTGTTTTTAAAAAATATATATATATATATATGTAATTATTGTGTTCCTATTCTCTTATGGTATTCCGTGTGTGTATTGGAGTTGTGTCACTATTAAAACCTCAATTTCCTGCCCAAAGGATCCATAAACTTCTATTGAATCTAATCTGAACTTTGATCAAATAACCGTCTGTCAACAGTTGTGTGAACCTGGAGAAAAATAACAGGATATGGAACCATAAATATATTTTGATTAGATTAGATACCTTTATTAGTCCCACATGGGGACATTTCAGGTTACAGCAGCACGTATAAGACAAGATATGTTGTCTCTGAACCTGTCATTGTAAGTTGAGAAAGTCGTCTTATAGTATATGGATGTAATTGTAACATTATCTAGTGGAAAAAGTAAATAAATAAATAAAACAAGCTAAAAATACATAAACAACGGTGTGTTTTTCACTCAGACTTGGAGGAGTGTGAGTCGTATCTGCTGGAGCTTAATCTGCTGCTGAAGAGCATGGAGGTCCTCCACCGGACGTACTCGGCTCCAGCCATTAGTGCACTACAAGTAAGCACCGACCCGAGCTCATTATTGCATGTAATGATTTAATGAACGAGTCGTGTGTATTAAAAATCACAGCCTCATTGTCATTGTGCATTTGGGTCAAGTGTGGATATAAATAATAGGGTTTTTCTGCTTCTATATAACGTCAATTTTCGGTGTCGACGTGACACTGTTTGAACCACTGCTGGTCATTTTCAGTCCTATGTCTGTGTGTTAAAAGCATTGTTATGAGCAGGTTGAGCAGGATAAGTCTCCAAAATTGTGTAATTAGGGGAAAAAAAAACCATTAAAGTATCATATCAAGTGACGTTCTTTTTTTTTCTTTTTTCAAAGTCCCACGAAACCACTTTTATTGCCAAAATCTAAATCAATCTCTCTCTCTCTCTCTCTGTCTCTCTCTCTCTCTATCTCTCTCTCTCTCTCATATCAATAATAATAATAATCAAAATCTAAAAACCTACCGGCTTTGAGGTGCAACTCTACTCTCTGCCCGTCAAGGACAGTCAAAATAAATAATAAAATAAGAAAGATGCAGATCTCTGACAAATAAGGTCAATAAGATGTCATCTGTTCATGGTTTGCCGATCAGACGTCATTGTTTTGCCATTCGATCAGAGAAAAACGAGGCACTTCTGGCCTTGTTTAGATTAATCTTTACTACAGCTGTTGATAATAGATTAGATTAGATTCCTTTAATCATCCCACTCGGGGAAATTTCCAATATATTATATATTGGAAAATGTATTTAATAATAATCAATTATATAATATTTATATATATGATATAATTTCCAATATTCACCACTCAGGGACAGTGTTGTTTTAATCTTTAGTCAGCTGTTTTGGTTTTAGGAGCCATAATTCAGATGTACTATGTGATAGATGTACAGTTTACACCGAGGACCGGTTTAATGTTTGACAATATTTTCATGGTCCGGCCTTTAAATTGTGGTGGATGAACATGACAAAATAAAATGACAGCACCCACAGAAAAACTGGTATTTAGTAAATACAATAATAAGGGTGAATCCACTGTTTTGTTTGTGTGGTTGTAGAGGCTGTTACTCATGTTATGTTGTTACTGCTAATAAAGTTATACAAACACACATAACTTTCCAGCTTGGGGGGGGGGGTTCCATGTAGCTAATGCTAATGTACTACGTGTTAGTTTCAGTGTAGCTAATGCTAATGTATTATGTGTTGGGTTCAATGTAGCTAATGCTAACATATTATGTCTTAGTTTCAATGTAGCTAATGTATTATGTGTTAGTTTGAATGTAGATAATGTATTATGTGTTTGGTTCAATGTAGATAATGTATTATGTGTTAGTTTCAATGTAGCTAATGTTAATGTATTATCTTGTTAGTTTCAGTGTAGCTAATGCTAATGTATTATGTGTTGAATTATTTAATGAATGAGCCTTTATTGTCACAGGCACAAATACAACGAGTACCAGCAAAATGTTAGCGGTTAGAACAGCTGTACCGGAAACATACGAGCGAGGCAGCATCTGGACATGTCTCAAGACTGTGTCATTGACAGATGCGGCAGAGAGAATCTGGTAGTTTTTCAGAATAAAACATCATTCAGAATCCGGTAACAAATAAAACTAAAATAACTAAAATAATGTGAGTTATGTATTCTCTCTGTGTGGCCCAGTACCAACTGGCTACTGGGCCACGAACCGGTACTGGTCCGCAGCCCGGGGGTTGGGGACCACTACTGTAAATGAACAGTAAGCCTGAGGTGTTGGTAATGTTGTTGGAATTAATGTTTCAGAAAACTAGTAGGTGTATGAAACTGAGCTCCAAACAGAGATATGCTTTTTTTTTTTTTTTTTTACCATCACGTTTATGTGTGCGGTTCTTGTGGTGCCACAGGCATCTACTTATGACATTCCTAAGAAGGAGAAGCGACCAAGAAGATGGAGATCCAAGAATAATGGGAAAGAAACTAAAGCCACACTACAGGTGGATGTTTTGTCCAGTCTTTTTAATCCAGCCCTTGAGTGTTAAATACTTCTTTGCACGCGTCACTGTTGCCTTCCTTCACCGTCGGCTTTGATTTCTGTGCTTCAGGTCCCGAGCTGCATCTCCTCCAAGTCCCCTCGCCTCCACGCCTCCAACCCCAACCTGTCCACCACTGAGGCCAACACACAGGAAGTCTGTCCTGAATCCCCAGACTCGCCCACGGATGCCTCGCGCCTCCAGGAGGACTTCTGCAGGCTGGCCAACAACAGTGAGTGTCTGCCTACATCGACCAGGTCACTTCACACTTTCACCACGGCCTTTCACACTTTGGCACATTGAAATTCCTGTAACTACTTGACCACATGTACTGTCCACAAAACTCGGAAAGCTGAGGTCCTGAGCTTCCCAACACTGGACTTAGACTTCCTTTATTGTCATTACTCAGACACACACAATGAACATGGTAACGAAATGTCATAGATTGGCAACTGATAACACAAAATAAAAATGGAAAATAGAAAAATGCACAATTGCTGAAGTGAATCTAAAGCTATGAGTGTCTGCAGTGTAAAGGTGACAACAAAAAATTCAGTCAGTGTAAATAAGAAATAAATAAGATGGACAGTAACAATGTAACAATGCAAACAGTACTATAAACAGTGAAAATACTGCACATCAGTGTAAACAGTACTATAAACAGTGTAACCATTACATCAGTGTAAACAGTACTATAAACAGTGAAAATACTATCCATCAATGTAAACAGTACTATAAACAGTGAAAATATTTACAAGGAGTAAAAATACAGTAAAACAGTAAAAAAAATAAATAATAAAAAACGCCTCGAAATGGCAAAATGTATATGTAAAATGTACAATGAAACAATAATATTAATACTCAAGACCAAAACACATGTTCGTACAGATGTAAAATAATTGAAAGTTATTTCTGCAATCTCCAAAGGTTTTGATGTGGACGTTTACTGTTGATTCACTTGATTCCGTGCAATATTTACACTGCTTGGAGTACTGTTTACATTTATTTGATATTTACACTGTTTGCTGTACTGTATACATTTATGTGTAATATTTACACTCTTTGCTGTATTATATACATTTATGTGTAATATTTACACTGTCTGCAGTACCGTTTACATTTTTGTGTGAAATAATGCACTGTCTATATTTATACTTCTTATTTATATTTATCATATGGTTGTCTGTACATATGATGTCACCTTTGCACTGCAGCCACTCATTGCTTTGGATACTTTTGTATTTTTTTTTGTATTTGTCAGATGATTTGTCATTGTATTTGTACTTTGTCAGATAACAAACAACAACATTTCGTTGCCAGACCCACTGTGTGTGTCTGTGCAATGACAATAAAGCAAGTCTAAGTTGTATGTGTTCATAAATATGCTATAAAGTTGAAATATTTTTACTTTTTTTCCCCTGAAAACAAAGGTTAAAGAATTGGCAAAAAAAAGGCATTTCCTGACTTTTATTGCAAAGAACACATGAAGACACCATGACGGCCTGTTGTAATGACAGTCACTAAAGGGTTAAAAGACCTATTTAGACAGAAGGTGCTTCTTTTTTGCTTCTATATGGTAAGATAGTTTCCATGACAACTCTGAACTTGTTGTCTCCCTGTTTTGTTTTTTAATTTTTTTTTCCCTGTCTTTGGCATTTGCTTCTGTCTCTCTGTCTATATATAACTGTCTCTGTATATTACTATATAACAATAAGGGTATAACTATAGAACTGTATATTACTATATATCTGAAGACGTCTCTTTATTGATCTTTACTGTTGCACTCAATCTGTCTTTTCTTTTTTCTATTTACATATTTCTATTATTAGGATTTACTCTTATTTTTCATTATATTTGCAGTATCTCTCTGTGAGTGTCTTGTCTTATATGTGCTGCTGTAACCTGAATAGACACTAATAAAGGTATCTAATCTAATCTATCTAGTCCACACCACGCTGAAATCAGCCTTCAGTTCTCTGGTGGCAGAACGAGACCGGCTGAGGCACACGGTGGACCTGCAGGCCCCTCAGCCGGTGCAGGTCATGGGCCTGAAAGCGCCCTACGCCTCAGTGAGTGACTCAGACCTCACGGTTCTCCGCCATCACACCAACGCTTCAGACTCTATACACGTCTCGGTCCTGACTGGTTTCGTCATCCAACAGGAATGTCCCGCTGGCTCCCACTCCTTGGTGCACCAGGTGTCTAATGAGAGCAAGGCCTCCATCCCAGAGTCTATATCCGAGTTCTTTGATGCTCAGGAATATCTGCTTTCTTCCTCGTCCTCTGAAAATGAGGTACGTTGGCCTCTTTTCACTGACACACTTACATGAACTCGATGCACTGTTTCCCATTGTTTCTATACCAGAGTCCTACTGGGCTGTGTATATATGTAATGGAATTGAAGATTCAGCTCGCCGTCATGTTAACACACACACACACACGCGCGCGCACACACACAGAGAGAGACAGACAGAGATGGAGATTAAACAGACAGAGAGATGGAGAGAGAAATGGACAAAGAGAGAGAGGGATGCAGATGGAGACAGAGAAAGAGATGGAGAGAGAGGGAGACAGACGTGAGAGACAGACGGAGAGAGATGGAGAGAGAGACAGACAGAGATGGAGAGAGAGAGAGATAGAGAGAGAGGGATGGAGAGAGAGACAGACAGAGATGGAGAGAGAGAGAGAGATAGAGAGAGAGGGATGGAGAGGGAGACAGACGGAGAGAGATGGAGAGAGAGAGATAGAGAGAGAGGGATGGAGAGGGAGACAGATGTGAGAGACAGACGGAGGGAGATGGAGAGAGAGAGACAGAGAAAGAGATGGAGAGAGGGAGAGACAGACAGACGGAGAGATGGAGAGAGAGAGACAGATGGAGAGAGAGAAACAGGGAGAGAGGGAGAGATAAATAGATGGAGAGAGAGGGAGAGAGAGACAAAGAGATGAGAGAGGGACAAAGATGGAGAGAGACAAAGAGATGGAGAGACAGGTGGAGAGAGAGACAGAGTTGGAGAGAGGGGTAGAGACAGACGGAGATAGAGAGAGAGACAGACAGATGAGAGAGACAAAGAGATGGAGAGAGAGGGAGAGACAAATAGATGGAGAGACAAATGGAGAGAGAGAGAGAGGGAGAGACAGACGGAGAGAGATAGAGAGAGAGAGACAAGGACAGATGGAGAGAGGGAGAGAAAGATGGAGAGAGAGACAAATAGATGGAGAGAGAGAGAGACAAAGAGAGATGGAGGGAGGCAAAGAGATGGAGAGAGAGACAGAGGAGGGAGAGACACACTTGAAGAGATGGGGAGAGCGAGAGTGTGATAGACAAACAGAGATGGAGAGAGAGAGAGAGACATGACCATATTTGTAGAGAGATAAAGACAGGCTGTCGGAGGTGGTCACAACCTCTGTCATTGTTCTGTTGAAAACAGCGGTCTTTCTATTTACGAGCACAACTGCGTGTTATTTTTTCTCGGACGAGCAGCGTGTGTCTCTCACCACAGGCTCCGTGTCTCTGAGTTCAGTGTGTCTCACTGTTTAAAACCCACAAATGAAACCTGGGTTTGAATGTAGCCGTATTCATTTGCAGAGAAACTTCATAAAATATCAGCATATAATTCATTCCCAAGCAGTTTTTAATTCAGTGTCTGTATAAAAACGCCGTCACTGTCGGGTGGAAACCTCTTAAAAGTCCATTTTTGGTCTTTTATTTATTTATTTATTTATTTATTTTTGGTCATAAAACATCTCTAGTGGTCTTGAATCTTCACGCTGGTCTGTGTTTTTGAAATATTTAACCAATGAAAAGTGTTGAAATACACACTGTCATGTGCACATACACACTATCATGTGCAATAGCCCCCCCTCCCACACACACACAAACACACACCCACACCAACATCAACATGTGCAATCGTGTAACGTGCAATAACCCCTCCCCCCACCCCA
>JAPTHA010000003.1:6895498-6907077 GCA_029814585.1 Gymnapogon annona
CCTTTGCAGGGTCGCGGGGGTCGCTGGAGCCTATCCCAGCTACTCAGGGCGAAGGCAGTGGGGGGGACCCTGGACAACTCGCCAGTTCATCACAGGGTTAATTGTTGATATATTCATTTATAAATATATAGCATATTTGGCAATTTTCTAGTAGGTAGATCTTTTTGACTTTTTGAAAGTAGCTCGCATTCTGAAAAAGTGTGAGGACTCCTGCTCTACAGACTTCTCTTCATCTGTTAATGGAGCAGACTTATGTTTGTTCTCTTCTCAAAAGTCAACACAGATGCAGGCACAGAAGCAGAAAAGCTGCAGATGATGCGGCAACAAGAATGCCAAAAAGACCACATGAAGTGTTTATTATTATTAATTAATACATGTTGTTTGTAGATCTGTTGTATACACTGATGTATATTGTTGTAGAAAAGCAACAGGATTTATACCTACAGATATATTCATTGTAACACTGTCTCTCTTCTGCCAGATGCTGAAATAGGCCTGCCTGAGCTCTAGTGTCTTCTTCTTTCCATTTGTGTCATTTTTGCACTTCCTACTAGAGCTCCCACTGAGAGCAGTCAGCCCAGAAAAATCATACAAATCCACAGAAAAATCCATAGATCAGTTGCTTTGTTGTATAGCCTGCAGGGTTCAAAGTAAAAATAAGCAGCTGCTTATAGTCCACAAAATCTGTTTTGCATGCTTTGTTGGAGCTGAGTTACTGACTTAGAAAAATCGACCGCTATCAGTGTCTCAACAGATTGAATTATATTGCGTATGTAGGGAGGGGGTGTATTTACGCAACCACTATGCAAACTTAGGAACAGTCACTTACCACAGTTAGCTGATTCCTTAAACACAAAAGATGTTGATAGTGTTTTAACCATGTGAAAAACCAGTCCAACCTGTAGCCAAGCTAATATACAGAGCCACACATGGGTGCAGCGGCTAACGACTCTCCATTTCAGTGCTCTTTTCTCTTTCTTTACCTGTTTTATCCATTCCTTCTATGCACTATTGGTACTGCGAACATCCAGTACACCCGCCAGGTGCTTTTGGCCATCGGGAACCATTATTAGATATCAGTTTCGAGTGACTTTGACAACACGCATAACATCGCAGACAACGTAGCGAGACCGCCGGGCTCTCCATGGATTGTTTTCGGGTCTACGAGGCGGTGCAGATGGAGCCATAGGTGTCCACAAAATGGGAATCTCTATACGAGGAATGAGTTCGTATCTCAACAATAAATCTAAATCAAGTGTGAGTCTCTCTCTCTCTCTCTCTACCGTCTGAGAGTCCAAGTTCTCAATACTCCAGATCAAAAAGGAAACAAAAGGCAATTGATCTTCCAACCTCGGGGGTGTGGGCGGCTACTGGAGAACACTGAAAACAAAGAGCACGAAAAAACAAGCACATTAGAATCGATCCAAACCATAATCCACAAAGACCAAGAGTAATCAACCATAATGTTCCACACGAAGTACCAATGTGCAGACTTATCTCGAAGGGTGATGAGGCAGCCTACAGAGAGGAGGTCCTGAAGCTGGCAGCCTGGAGTTCAGAGAAGAACCTCATTCTGAACACCAGGAAAACCAAAGAACTCATCATTGACTTCAGGAAGCTCAGAACCAACCCAGCTCCTCTCTTCATCAACGGAGAGCAAGATGGTCCATGTGTTCTGATTCCTCGGCATCCTCATCTCCTCTGACATCACCTGGAAGGAGAACATCACTACGACCATCAAGAAGGTTCAGCAGCGGCTCCGCTTCCTAAGAGTCCTCAGGAAGTACAACCTCAGCTCCAACCTGTTGCTGACCACAGAGTGTGCTGACATACTGCATGACAGTATGGTACAGCAGCTGCACTGCCACAGGGAGGGACTCTCCACAGGGAGAAGCACCAGAGAGTGGTAGAAGATCAGAAGATGAAGAGAAGATCATCGGCTGCCCTCTCCCCTCCCTCATGGACATATACACCTCCCTCTGCCTCAAAAGAGCCGGAAACATGGAGCTGTCCATGGAGACATGGACAGCTACCACCCAGGCTCTGCTTTATTTGACCTATTGCCCTCTCAGGAAGACGCTACAGGAACATCAGGTCAAGGACAAATACACTCAGTAACAGCTTCTTCCCCAAAGCCGTAACCACCCTGAATTCCTATACCCACTGACACACACTCCTACCTCCACAACCCCCCAGCACTCCCCAGTCCATACTGATCACTACTGTTCAACATTCCATTATGTGCAATTTTCAGAATGACGCACCTTACTTTTTCTCATTATTTTTTACTTTTTATTTTTATTGTTCTCTATTGCTCTTCTTACTGTATATTCTGTTTGCACTGATATTGTGAGGGCTCTAATCTCAATGTACTATGTACAATGACAATAAAGGCTTTCTACTTTTTCTACTATTATCGAAAATTAAAGTAAATTATATGCTGTACATTTTGAATCATGTACAATAATGATAGGCTTTTTTTGTTTTTTTTTTAATCTTTTTAACTAACCTTGAGTGTTATTTTGTCCAAATTTAGAAAGAGTCTGCTGCTGAAGATACCACAACAGATATTTCATCTCAAACACCCATGCTTGTTACTGTTGCTATGCATGGTGGATCATTGCTGTCACCAGTGCATGCAATAGATATGCCGGCGCAGCCAGGGAAGCTAAAAACAGCATTCTGTATAAGAGCATATAATGAGAGCGGCTTCATCAGTGTTCTCTCCAAATGTCAGAGTGGCTTTAATGATCTTCTCACTGATCACACACACAAAGGAGGTATATATTACATGTGTACAGTAAAGTGTGAGGCTCTTTTCTGCGTTATCATTTTCAGTAATCAACCTTTCTTTGTTCTTCCACCTGTTTGTCTTTTCTGTTCTCTCAATCATAACTATTAAGTAGTAACTATTAATTATTAAGTTTTAACTATTAAAACCCCATTCGCTGACGGAGCCCACCCCCACCAATCAAATGTGATGCTTTCGCAAGGTGTTTTTTTTTTTGTGTGTGTGATTCCTCCCCTTGGAAGCACATTTTCTGCATGTATCACCATTGCATCCTCAAAGAATTGAGATTGGACATCATGTCGAATCTAACAGGAGACACTGTATCAACCTTAGTCGAAGATAGTCCGTCCTTTAGAACTGTCCTTTAAACAAAACTGGTTCATGTGATATTACTTATTGCAGCCACTGAATCCCATTCATTTGTGTTTGACTACATCTGATTACTTCGTCAAGGTAATAACATTGTTTAGTAAACAAGGTGGCAAATAAATAATTTAGGGAAGAGATAAAAGTTGTGCAAAGAAAAATGATAAATGACTGTTTCTGGAGTGCAGCAAATGAAAATACTTGTGTATGAAGCTGAGAATAAGGAGTGTAGAGAGGAGAGGAAAAAACAGCAAGGAAACAAAAAAATGAGGATGAACGCTATATGAGAAAAAGAGTGGTAGGAGATACAGTTTTAAGGCGGTAAGAGGAAAAGGAGTAACATCTGATGAAGGACTTGTGGAGAGCTAAGCCACAGAGAGGGGAAAAGGCTTATAGACGAACATGCCAGCCAGGGCCCTTGGTGCAATGCAGACGGCATTGCCATGGAAACACATGGAAGGAAAGTGCAGATGAGGAGGAGGGGATTAAATACGAAGGAAGATATCACTGTTTCGCACCGTGGGAATGAGGGTGATGGTGGTGGTGGGGTTTTATAAGGGAGGATCAGAAGACAAACTCATAACAAATGTGGATGTGTTTATGTTAAATGAACAGATACTGCATACTTTGAGCTGATGTTATATGATGTGTGTACTGCCTGTTTCATAGTGTAAGCACAGTTGAGTTTTTTTTTTATTTTTGGTGAATTACCATGTCAATAAATACATTTTTTACAAAGCGATCAGGGATGAAGCCGTTGCCATGATTCTCTCAGGTGCCACTGTCTGGGTCCAGATCTGAGAACGGGGGTTGTCATGGCAGCAGGAGAACATGGGGCTTGTCTGGGAGTGATGCTGTAAACACACAAATCTATCTCTTCACTCACACACACTGTTGGAAATATTCTTGACTGCAAGATTAAAAATAGAAGGTAGCACCCCTCTCCTTGTCCTTATCACCCATGGGACCCCACCCTGTCATCAAAACACTTGCTTCTCCTTCTCCTTGTCCCTTTTCTTCCTTTTCTCCTCCCTTTTCTCTCTGTCATTTTCCTGTGTTCATTTTTTTGCCCACCTAGTCTTTCTAAATGTCTTTATTTGCTATTTGGATGTCTCCATAACAATGGTGATGATGATGCAGGTTGTGTGCAGTTGTCACAATGATAACATGAGCAAATGATGCTTAATGAGCTTGGAGTTGCTCAGGCTCAATGAAGTGGTCCAGCTTTACTTTTACTGTCAACAATTGGCAACAGCTTGTTAATCTCCTTTGGTGACTTCAACTTCACTTCGTTCAAGTGTGTCACCTCCTATAGAAGACAAATAAAAGCCCAGGTTTCTACAGCAACAATGACCACAGTCGTTATGAGCAGCACAGATGCATACACTAAAAATGTTGAAGTTAATCAGTCTGTTTCTCCTGTTACTGATTTGTTAATTGATTGTTTACACCCAATTTAACAAGTAGAGTGAAATGGATTTTCAGTTATAGACTTAAGTGTATGTTTTATGTGTACAAAGATAAATAAATTGCCACTGGAGGGGACTTAATATGTTTGTCTTGAAAGCCCCTGTCAAAGGAAAGTCTTGGAAATTAGTCTGACCATTTGTAGAGGATAAAGTTTTATGAAACAAGCTCTACTGACACTACAGCAGCTTCCTCGTCCTCTCGTCTGGCTTACACTATCACCTTGCACCCCAGACTGTACATATATATACGTATGTGATGGAATGTGGTAGAGTATCAACTTCACATTTCTGCAAAATATGCAATGCAGTTGGGTATTGTTATTTTCATATGCGTGCATTGTGTTGTCTCCTCCTCCGCCTCTCCTTTTTCTCGCTGTGAAAAGGAAAGATGAGATGATGTGCTTACCCCAAATGAAAATGATTTTGTTTGGAATGAATTATTTTGACATTTTCGCATCAATTGATTGTGACAGTGTGATTTAGTTTTGATTAATGAAATGTAACTGGTATGTGATCATTCCATCTGGTCAAAGGTTATTACTGATGTGTATAAATAAGATGAAATATAGGAATGTGTCTGTTCATAATTATTCATATTTATTTTATGTCTGTTGTGTAATAAAGATGGATCTTTATCAAACCAATATTCGCAATTATTTATATTCATAAAACTCTTCAAAACAAACAAATTGTAAAATAACAGAACATTTTTGCTGCTGTTGAAATTTCCCCTCTGGGGACTAGTAACTGGCATTTTCAATTCAATTTTGCATTCTGAAATAATGCAAATGTAATGTTAAAATACAACTGAGATGCAATTGAACTGCATACAAATATTTCACACTATATAGGCTGTAGTTTTATTTTTATTTACACGTGCCACACATCTCTGTCTTCCTCAGCATAAAACTCCTCCAGGACCTGCATTCACTGTCCTCGTCATTTTTGTCTCCAAACACTCCATCTTCCTTTAATTTCTTCTTTCTACCTCTCTTTCAAATACTTTTCATATTTGCGCAACTAATTCCCTGGCTTTCGAATTCCACCATTTTTTTTAGCTCCCTCTGATGACATCAGGTGCTTCAGTAATGTTATCATGTAGATAGATGCAACCACTTTTCCCAGTTCGTAAAATGGTGGCTGTATGGACAGAAATGCCTGCCGTCCCATCCCACGAGTATAAGTGCTTGTGCTCAATAAACATGTTTTCTACTATGAAATTAAAACAATCATACGTCCGGTCTTCTGTGGCCTATTGGTGCAAACTAAAATGGGGGAGAGTTTCTGCACTTTCAAGTAAAGTTGACAGAGTTTTTTTGTTAGAGTGCTTTAAAGACGCTACGTGATCTGATCAAGCTACTGGTCTGCATCTTGCGATGGATTGTTAAATAGTAAATGTTATTCTACATGTTTATACTGGAAGTGGGTGCAATTGGCTACAATTTGGGGTTCAGTGTCTTGCTCAGGGATATTTCGACATGTGGACAGTCTGAGCAAGGATTTGAACCACCAACACTTCGGATAATGGATGACCTGCTCTACCAACTGAGCCACAGCCGCCCACAGCTAAAAAAAAACTATGCGGATAGTAAAAAGAATGAAGAGCTTATTCAATTGGTTTCAAAAAGCTTAGGTGCTGATACTACAGGTGTGAACTGTCACAAGTTGCACAATTCGCCTTTGCTGTACTTCTTTGAACTTGTCATAATAAGTTGCACAGAGGTACAACGTGCATTACAGGGGGTAATGCTTTTAACGCCCCCCCACACACACACACACACGCACACACACACACACACACACACACACACACACACACTTCCCCCTTTCCCACTCTGCCTTCAGACTGTCACTCGCAACATTTCTCCCATTGCCAATTTGGGGGTTTCTAGTTTGCAGCTCAGCCCCAGGAGTGTCTAAATAAGGTTATTGATCTCTTACTCACAGAAGACATGCTGAGAAATGATCTAAAATAAATAAAATAACATAAAACTCTATAGGCTATATAGTGTATATATTTACATGAGCGTACACCAAGAAATAGGTTCTTCTATAAGGAATACTCTAAAGTGGCACATATATTACTTGGTTAAAACCTGCTGGAAATAACAAATTGCACTACGTACAAGAAAAGGTTCAGATACTCATCTGAACCTTTTCTTGTACACAGTGCAAATTTGCTATTAGGGCATACTTAGGGTAAACTTTGGGTATAGAGACATTGGTGATACATGAGACAGCTAAGCCAATTAAAAACCACCTGAATCACTACTCAGCTTTATTGAGAAGGAAATGTTGTTCATTTTACCCAACTGACTGTTAAACATTTGGGAAATCGGTCATGAATAGACTCATAAAATCCTATTGTGCTGTGTACATCCTCTTCTTTCAATGCAAATTCAAGTGTGTAGTTCTCAGATAAGCCTTTTCCTTGACTTTGACTGATTATTGTGCTCAGTGGATTATCATCTGAAATAAGAGGATTTAAAGCAGCATCTCTAATCTTATCACTTAATATCTCCTTTTTTATTTTTTCAGATGGTGGGACGAAGAAGCTTCGCAGTACCATCCGACGAAGCACAGAGACTGGTATTGCCATGGAGATGAGGAACCGAGTGACACGGCAGGGCAGTAAGGACTCCACGGACGGCAGCACCAACTCTAACAGTTCTGATGGAACGTGAGTTACCTGCCCGTGCTTCCCTCCACCTGTCCCTACATCCATCCAACCCATCCATTTGTAACTCTGTTTCTTCTGTTAGGTTTGTCTTCCCTACTACGCGCCTGGGGCCTGAAAGCCAGTTCAGTGACTTTCTAGATGGACTGGGCCCTGCTCAGATTGTGGGTCGACAAACACTAGCTACACCCCCCATGGGTAAGACCTCCATGATGTAGACCCACTAGCATTTACAACTCCTCTCATATCATTTAACCCTTGAAGACCCCAAAGCATCTACTGGTATGAAATGTGTAATAACTAAGTAATCCATTAATACAGTTCATTAATTCAGGTGAAATGCAGTTTATCAGCTTTTCACTGGCATCAGTAGATCTCTAACATCAGTTTACCAATAAAACCTATGTAGTTTGACATTTTTCTGCTAAGTTGATGAAATATTTTGTTGAAAAAGTTTCATTTTCTTCAGCTTTGATGTAACAACCGTTGAATAGGAGTATATACTATATGTATTAAATATCTACTGTATATATGCTTTGTGTATATATAGTGGATTTGGGAATTTTTCAATTATGCGAAGAGCTCACATTGTATGAAATCAGATGCCTGTTCTGTTCTATAATACTAGGAGGCAGTGGAGGCTCCTGACAAATTTCTCAGGGAGGGAAACAGTTTTGATGATAACTAAGGTGACCCATTATATGGGAAAATTAATAGACAGCAAAACTATTGCCACTTCTTGTTATTTTCTGGTCAACTTACATAGAACTGGTGCCATGGAGGTTCCTGCACCGGCTGACCACCCATCATACAAGGGGATGTCGTCATCTGTGGGCATGTGAAGCCCTTTGAGACCTTTTGTGGACCTTTTGGTGCACACACGTGATCGGTGCACATGTGTGAAATGCGGTGCATTTGTTCCAGTTAATTTTATAACCTGATAGCTTTAAAAATTAATGTATATGTAACCGACCACAACCCCAACATAACCAATCGCGTTGCTAGGGTGGTTACTTGTCCGGTTCTTCTCTATGTTGTGTTATTTTGTGTGATCATCCCGTGGGCGGATGGAGGAATCTCAGGGTTGAACTGATTCAACAAGGTGTTTATTTTACATATAAAATAAAATACACAAAGTGGTGTCAGTCATGGCTTTGTGCTCTCGTTCTCCACCGGAGTGTGCCTCGTGGAAAGGAACACATTTTTTTTAAAAATATTAAAAATAACAAATAAGAAATGGTTCGGTCCTGCATATAAAATAATATACACAAAGTGGCGTAAGTCCCGGCTTTGTGATCTCGTTCTCCGCTATAAAATAATTAATACAATTACTCCAGTGTAGCTCAAATCTTAATTTTGCCATGCATGTTCAAGTTGGACATATTAAAACAAGATTTTCTAATTATTATTATTTTTATTATGCGGGAGAATCCACGCATGTGACCTACCTGGAGCGTGCCTCATGGAAACTAAATCATTTCCACTTCCGGCAGCCAGATCGGGACACTACGCCACCTAAAGGAAACTGTGTATGTCAAGTGGAAGTATAACAATGGTTCTGTTACATATAGTAGCCATTAAACATGGTTGAGAGGTCAATGGCCCTTTTACCACGGCCAATATGTCATCTGCATAAAGCACTACTTTATGCTCTTTACCCCTTAATACAGTAAATATGTGGATTCTTTCAAATGGTATTAACTAATATTTCTTAGAAAATTGTGAAAAGTAATAGGCTTAATGAACAGCCCTGTCTTATTCGTTCTATTAAGACTAAAAAAGTTCATAAAAGATTATACCATTTGTCATCACTGTGGCTTTGGGTTCTCTATACAATGTCCTCAACAATTTTCATAAAGCCAGGCCCAAACCCAAAATGTGATAGAGCAGAAAAAATAAATTCCCATTCCACCTTACCAAAGGCCTTCTCAGCATCGAAGGAAACAGCAGCAAAGGGAACTTTTCTGTTTGGCTTAATTATGTAAACTGCAATGCTGAATTTTCTTATCACCAGAGTATTTAGATCAGGGGTCTCAAACTCAATTTCCCAGGGGGCCACTGGAGGCAGAGTGTGGGTGAGGCTGGGCCGCATCAGGTTTTCCACAAGAAAAGCTTTGTTAAAAAAGTTCCAATGTTCTCAAATCTCTTTATTTTTTAACACAGAATAAGATGAAAATTAAATCACAATAAGGAGGAAGAGGGTATCAAAACGCCAACCCTTGGTCACCAGGCGACCTGCTCTACCGCCTGAACCACGGCCACCACAATAAAATTTCAATCAAGCGTTTAGCCAAGGCATGTAAAACGTCTCAACACATGGAGACCCAACGCGGACAAATCACTGATTTATTTTGTCAGAGAGAAAGAGACCTCATATTAACCATCTAAGTGTCACTAACGTGTTTGTAAATATATATACACGTTTATATACATATAAAGTTCCACTGGGCATAAATTTTGAAAAACTTGTTTTTAAGTGTCCTGAATGAAGCGTGCAGCACTATTGGGCACACGCGTGGCCAATAGAAATGAGGCAGTCAGACAGGTACGGAAGAAAACACTCCTTGGCAACGCTTTCACTGAGAAATGTTTCTCTGCTTGCATCAATCCCGTCCGATGTCCCGCCCCCGAGAACCATAGACCCCACAGTGATTGGAAGGTTCGTTTAGCTTCACACACAGCACTGTAAAGTGCCATAAATATCACATTCGCAGGCCGCACTAACATTAAACTTTCATATTAAGGTGGGGGCCGCAAAGTGTCGTCGGCCCGCGGGCCACGAGTTTGAGACCCCTGATTTAGATCACTTAAAGGCAATACAGGCCATTGATGTCGGCAGAACACACCCTGTAACAACCATTGAAGGGAGGTTGGGGCCCCTTAAACTTCGTTGGATGTAGTGTGCACTAAAAGTATTGATCAACAAAAGCAAGACAAGCTAACGTAGATGGATAGGCGCAAACTAAAGATGTGGATCTGAGGAATGTTCTAAGGATAGCGACAAATGGCTGCACTGTCAGTGGAAAAAGAAGGTAACATCAGCAATATACACACCGTGAAAATAGAAAGATCCCTGTTACTTGTTGGTCTCACTGGAGAGTACTGGATTTAGCTAGGGAACCATAAGTATCTCGGAGTTACAGTGCATTATATTGATGAACAGTGAGAGCTATATTCGCATCCCCTGACTGTCATCAAGACAGAAAGAAAGATATTTTGCTGAATCGTGTGCAGAACATCTCATTCATATTGCACAACATTGGAAAATAAAGTAAGTTCACTTCGTAAACAGAGTTCTAGATTACCATTCTAACCAAACATGCACTCACAGATAGATTATCCTTATAATTTTCTTGGAGCCCCTTAAACTCAGAGGAGTATTGTGGTCAGTTGGTGTTGGTGTATTGTCTCCAGAGTGTTTACATGTTTTTCTCTTCTGTATGGTGCTTTGAATGTTTACTGTTCTTACCTGCCTTAGGACAGTTGATGAAAAATAGCTCCTGTACTAATCCTGGCACATTTACATTGATGCTCTTTGCTGACATGTTGATTAATGTGCATTGTCCTGATTCAAATAAATAAATAAATAAATATAAATGTTAACTTGCAGTTGCCCAGAATGTTAGAATGGTGCCTCTGGACTGGTAAACCATTTTTCTGTAACAGTTTTTGGTTTTGTATTGTCATGGAAATGTTTTAATATCTTTTGGAGGCGAATGAAGATGATCCACAAATGGTCAATGCCTTTTCAATATATGCATTTATTTGGAGCTCCTAAGTCCATGTCCTTGAACCCAGCACATGGCTCCCTCTCCAAAAACGCCCTCAGTCAGCGTTGTCAGCCTCCTTTAAAGACAACCCCGATTCCTTTGTCTTACAAATAGGAGGAATGTGTCGGGGGTTGACACCTCTTGCGACAGGCCAGGAGTGAAAACAACAGGAGTATAGATAATCTAAACACCTCGGGAAACAGGGGTTTTATGACTTGTGGAGGACAGAGTCACAACATCAAACAAAATAACAGTCTTCTAGAATGCTAAAAATGGTACTACATTCAATATTCAAAATTCACCATTACAGTATATTATTACATTATATACTACTTTTGCATGAATTAGCTATGCAATTAATCACATTTAATCATAGAAATTCATGCAATTAATTGTGATTCAGAATTTTCAATTGCTGCCCACCACTAATGTGTGTGTGTGTGTGTGTGTGTGTGTGTGTGTGTGTGTGTGTGTGTGTGTGTGTGTGTGTGTGCGCGCGTGTGTGT
>JAPTHA010000003.1:6941036-6953861 GCA_029814585.1 Gymnapogon annona
TACAAAAGGCTCACCGGGCTAAAAGGCGCACCATCAATTTTTGAGAAAATTCTAGACTTTTAGGTGCGCCTTATGGTTGTGAAAATACGATATATATATATATATATATATATATATATAAGTAAAATTTAAAAATGGCTATATTTAACAAGTGATTTGTACTGCACATTTCTTTTTTTATTTTACTTGGCCCATTTTCCAGTAATTTTTCATCAAAACCGCTGAATTTTCAAATACTGCAAAGAGACACGCAGCCGGCTCAGCCTCACCTGGGATTGTGCAATCACTCTGCTGACTGTACTGGCGCTGTGCAGTGAGACCATATTGCTGTCTCTCTGTAACGTTGCTATTAAAATGTTCAAACACATCTGCTATATGAACTACATTTCCATAATTTAGCAGATTGTTTTGGGGTTTTTTTTCTAAAATTATTTGTGTATCGTGTTTCTCATATTGAGCAGTGAGACTTAAACGGCTGTGAAAGGCCCTGTGTGAGGCACGCTGTTCTCCTGCCTCATGGTGGGAGCGCTGGTGACCCCAACAGTTCAGTTAGTGACAGTAAGCTAGAGTTAGTGAGTCAAGTGCAGACATCCTGTGGGGGTTTTCCCTCCGGAAGTTGTACTACGTTTTATTTTCAAAATCTGCCAGTTCCTCTCTGGTCATCTGGCCATTGTAATGTTTTTTAATGAAATGTGCTTTTCTTTTGTGCTACAGTTTGTGTGTGTGATCAAAGCTGATGTGAGATTTTAAACGTAACCCGTTAACTGCTGCCAATCAAATATTGAAAAAGTACTCTGTAGTAGAGCTGAACGATCTATCGTTTTAATCGAATCTATCTTTTCTATTGAAAATCACGATTTTCAGATCGTCAAAGCCGCTGTTTTTCTCGGTTTTTCTTTCTTTTTTTAAATTTCTCACATGGTAGCCTATGGTGTAGAAAGGCCCAGAGTGGTGGCTCTGTGTCAAGTACCAATCAAGAAGCTCTATGCTGCGCGTGGACAGGTCACGTGTTCTACACTCCCATCAGTATATCTGGTCATTCACCTTCAGAAATGGCAGAAGCGAGAGCAGATGTGGATCCGAGGGATTTGATACCAAAGCGAAACAGCACGTCGGTCATTTGACAGTATTTTGGATTCGAAGCCACAGACGAGGATCAGAAACAGGTGCAGTGCAAAACGTGTTGTGTGATGGACACCCGCTGCATCTTGCAATCAGTAAGTAGACGTGTTTTTGCAAGTGCGTATGTTTGTGTATCTTTGCAGAGCCCCTCTAGGCTTTGCTATTACGCTGCCCTCCCTGTCCCTCAAAGTCAGTTAACAATCTTAATTTGTTTTCGTGAAGTAGGTCTTGACTTTGTTTCGGAACACTGAGGCACAATTTTGGAGGGGAAAAAAGCACTGACAAGTTTGTTGTCAACTGAGGTTAGCTGACAAACTGTTGTTGGCGCTATGCTACTGTAACATTACAAACACCATTGAAAGACTATCGCCATTAGCAGCGTTGTATTCATGTATTATGTGCATTTTAAGACGGCTTGTGAGAAGACTAAGAAATGAACCCTTTCATGGGTAAAGTTTGAAGTCTCTCAACACTCCCTCTGTTAAACTGCAGAATGACAAGGGACAGAGAGATGCAAAGGCATTTTCACCTTTGAATGTTTTTCTTTGAAGCACTTACTCATAGAATATGACAACAGATATTATTATTACATTGTTATATTGTTGATATTGTGTTTTGAACTATCCTTGCTATCCTGGCTTTTCAGACTTTAATACTCATGTGTTTGTCAATGTATTTCCCCAGAAAATGCTGTCAAAGATGACCAAAGAATCAAACGGGCCACAGGACTTTGCAAGCAGCTGGTTGCGGTCTTCACTCACAGCTGGAAGAAGAAGGCGGCACTAAAACAGACGTTATGTAAAACAATTTTGACATGTTTTGTTGAGGACAATTAAGGGTCATTTATACATTTTGTTGTTATTATTATTATTACTACCATTACATTCCATTTCCTCATAGATAGATAGATAGATAGATACTTTATTCATCCCCATGGGGGAAATTCAAGACTGTACTTTATCTTGCTACTTTGTGTGATAAAGAAGCACAAGTTTCTGAGTACAGGAATTTCTGTCGCTGCTGCTGATGTTAATGTTCATAAGCTAGCTCCGTTGAGCCATTCTTTCACTTTTTTTAAGGCAAGACTTATTTTTTGCTCTACTTTGTTGTTTATTACAATTAATAATTCTTATGTACATTATTTTGCAAAAGTGCAGTTATTTTGGTGCTGCTGAGCCATTGATCAACATTTTTAATGTCTAATATTTTTTAGATGAGGAATGTAAAATAAGCAGTTAAAGAGGCTCTCTTTTTATTTTTATATTTTTTAGTTATTATGACTGGTGTTCCTCAGGCACCAAATGTTAATAAACAGTCCTGCATTTGAAATCTGTTGACTTTAGTTTTCATTCTTGCATTAGCTTTATTGAGTTCATTGTTTGAATTAATTTGCACTGAAACTTGGTTAAAAAAAAAAATCGTGGTTGAAATTGAAATCGCATTATCTGCCAGAGAAATCACAACATAACTCTTTTCTTGAAATCGTTCAGCCCTACTCTGTAGATTCACGTTTGTAAACTGATAGTGATGAAGTCTGTGCCTCACCAGACAACAACTTCTCCGCATGTCACTGATATATATACTGCATGTTGACAAACCACAAAACCTTCTGGGAGAACATCCTATGGACAGACCTGACATAACTGAAAGGCACGTCAACTCGGTGTTCACAGATGCAATAATGAAGCAAGAGAAGAACACTATCCTTACTGTGAGACAAGGTGGAGGACTAGTGCTGTTCTGGGGCTGCGCGAGGGTGTCCGAACCTGTGCAGGTGGTTAACTTAGACTTAGACTTCCTTTATTGTCATTATACAGACACACACAATGAATCTGGTAACGAAATGTCATAAATTGGCAACTGATAACCCAAAATGAAGATGGAAAATACAAAAGTGCAAGATTGCTGAAGTGAATCCAAAGCCATAAGTGGCTGCAGTGCAAGGTGACAACACACACAGTCAATGTAAATAAGAAATAAATAAGGTTGACAGTAACAATGTAAACAGTACTATAAACAGAGACTTAGGCGCGTGGTCCGTGTTGGGGCTGTAAGATTACAACCATTGTGGAGAATATTCAGATTTGTAATTTGAAATAACGGTTGTTGGTCATTAAACCAGAAACCTCACCAGAGGTAGCGTTTACAGTTTTGATGTATTTGTTGTTGTAATTTTCAGCTTCTCTAAAACCGGATTGTCATGTGACCAAGGACTGCACAAGCCTAAACAGAAACTGATTGATCCCCTCTTATAGGTATAGATAATAAGCAAACTGTGTACTGTGTAATGAGACATATGCAGTTCTTTAATTGCACGGAAAGATGTTGTGGTTTTATTAACTGTGCAGCTCTTGTGCACATTGTTAATGTAACATACTACTGTCATTGTTACATACAGTACTGTGAGGATATATCTGTCATGCATCTGACTCAAAGATTGGTCCTTTATTTTGTTGTTTTGTTGCAAGTGATCACCTGGGGAAGAAAGCCATTTAATGGGGTTGCATCCATCCATCTTCCACTGCTTATCCGGGGCAGGGTCTTGGGGACAGCAGTCTAAGCAGGGATAGCCAGACCTCCCTCCCCCCAAACACTTACTCCAGTTCTCCCAGAGGGGCCCCAAGGCATTCCCAAGCCCACTGACATACATAGTCCCTCCAGCGTGTCCTACATGACGGTGGGATTGAGGAGACCCTCGAAGTATTCCTCCCACCACCCAACAACATCCCCAGTTCAGGTCAACCGATCCCCACCTCCACCATAAATGGTGTTGGTGAAGCACTGTTTCCACCTCCTGAAGTTCCGGAAGGCTTGCCAGAATTTCTTCGGGGCGGACCCATAGTACTTCTCCATGCCCTCTCAGAACTCCTCTCAGGTGCGAGTTTTTGCCTCCATCACTGCCGGGGCCACAGCAAGCTGGCCTGCCGGTACCCATCAACTGCCTTGGGAAATATGGGACAATAATGCCCATAAGACTCCTACTTCAGCCTGAAGGAAACCTTACTTTTGGTGTCCACCACCAGGTTCGGGGATTGCCGCCATGACAGGCACCAGAGACCCTAGCAGCTGCTTCTACAGTGGAGGTGGAGAGCATGGTCCTTTCGGACTCAATGTCTCCGGCCTCTCCCAGATGTGGGAATTAAAGACTGCACGGACAGGGGGTTCAGCCAGACGTTCCCAACAATATTGATGGGTTGATGAGGCATTATGAAGCATTTTGACACATTGCCAAACTGTTTCAATTACAGTTTGGCAATGTGCCAAATGCTACTGTGTCACTGAATACTGACACCTGCTGGACTTTAAAAATCCCTACAGCCGACTGAACTGACTGAACGACTCAACTGACACTGATTTGATGACCTGGTAGACTTAGACTTTCTTTATTGTCATTGCACAGACACACACAGTGGGTCTGGAATCGAAATGTCGTTGCTTGGCAACTGAAAACACAGCACAATTACAAAAGTTTCTAAAGCCATGAGTGCAAGGTACAGTGCAAGGGAACACACATATACACACAGACACAACTAGTGCAATTTAGCTGAAAGCACAATATGCTCTAGGTATATACATGTAACATACACACGAACAACTATATGGTAAATATAAATTAGGAATATAAACTTAATATTGCACAGGAATGTAAACAGTACTATAAATGGTGTAACTATTGAACAGGAAATCTAGTCTATACAGTAATATAACGTGATAATCCAATTGAACAGCTTGTGGACTGGGATTTTTTTTCCCCTTTTCTCTTTTTTTTTTTTTTTTGCAAATTTTTATTCCAATAGGTAATTTCCAATGTTTTGTTCTTCAACCAATTTCAAATACCTTCATTGGCAAAATAAGAGGAAAATGATCCCACACGACCGAAACTTTCCTTTTCCTGCGGTGCTCCATGGTGACAAGATAGGTGTGTTGAAATGCTCGAACAAGATGTTTGTTACGGAAAACCGTGACTAGCACAGAAGTCCAATAACGAAACACCACCCGGGTTCACATCAAGGAGCCAATCCACCAATCACCCCCCTCCAAGTCTCGCTGTCATCGCCCATGTGGGTGTTGGAAGTCCCCCAGCAGAACAGTGGGGTCCCCAGTCGGGGCGCGGTCTAGCACCCCTCCCAGGGACTCCAAGAAGGTCAGGTACTCAGCACCACTGTTCGACCCATAAGGCGCAACAATGGACAGAGACCTGTCCCCCACCCAAAGGTGAAGGGACGCGACCCTCCCGTTCACTGGGGTAAACTCCCAACACCTGGCGACTGAGTTGTGGGGCAGTAAGTTATCCCACACCAGTCTTCCGCCTCTCACCATGGGCAGTTCCAGAATAGTGGAGAGTCCAGCCTTTCTCGAGGAGCTGGGTTCCAGAGCCTAAGCTGGTTTTCAGAGCCCAAGCTGTGCGTGGAGGTGAGCCCGACAATATCTAGACTGTACCTCTCAACCTCCTGCACAAGCTCAGGCTCCTTCCCCCCCAGCAAGGTGATGTTCCATGTCCCAAAAACTAGATTTCGGGGATCAGGCAGCCGAGGCTCCCGCCATCAACTACTGCCCAATCCACAATGCACCCGGCCCCTACGGTGGCCTCTGTGGGTGGTGGGCCCACATGAGGAGGAGGAAGAGAGGACCCATGGTGTCCATTAAGGCTGTGCCCTGCAGGCAAAGGCCCATCCACCAGGCGCTCGATCAGGAGCCCTGATCCTAGGCCTGGCACCTGGGTGGAGCCCTGGCTCTGCCTTTACAGGCGACCTCTTGTTCCTCTTTGGTTTTTTTGTCCATAGAGGTTTTCGAACTGCCTTTTGTCTGATTCGTCACCCAGAACATGTTTGCCTTGGGTGACCCTACAGAGGGGCATAAAGTCCCCTGGGATAATCTGGCTACTCAAATTTCCCCACCACGATAAGGTAGCAGTTCAAGGGGGAGTGATGGAGTGAGATGGGGTTTTTGGGAGAAAAAAAAAGTTCAAAAACGTTAGGACGCCATAAACCTTTATCAAACCTTTATCAAACCTTTATACACTGGTATCTATTAAGTAAGATTATGAAAGTATTGATTGACGTAAAGCTCAGCAATTCAAAATATCGTGTCATGCCGGCAGAACTTTGGACTGGATTTACTTTGCTTTTGTGGTTGTGGCAAACCTAAGTTTTCTCCAAGCGAAGCTGTGACCAGGCTGATTTTGCCTGGCCTTAGAAAGCAGTGGGTCTGCGGTGCCCAGTCTGCCTTGTGGTCAGAGACAGACCATGTTAGGATTTTGATACATCATTTGGCTTCGTACTGTGGTTCTAATAGCTTAAACTTGACCTTCTAATCAGAATTATTATCAAAGAATGTCTGAGTACTCTCTGCTCTCCTTCCTGCCATTTTCTCTCTTAACTTTTGCAATGGCAAAATATAACAATCTTTCTGTCCTCTGTAGGGGTTACAACATTGGAGTGCGTCTGATAGAGGACTTTCTGGCACGTTCCAGCATCGGCAGGTGTCAGGATTTCCGAGAAACAGCCGATGTCATTGCTAAGGTAATTGGAAGGTTCCTGGCACATTAACTAGGATATCTTTGAGTGTATACATACCTGTGGTATACTAGTGACGGTATACTTCTTCCCAACATAGAAAGAGTGAGAACAGAGACAACTTTGGGACAGTGGTTTGGAAATTGCAATAATAGCCTCTCAGTTCAAGCTTACTTTTCTAAAATCAAGACTTTTATGAAGATGATGTCTGGCAATAATCACAAATAGTGAGCTGTGTAAATGGAGACGGGTCTCCAGAATACACACTGAATAGATTTGTGCACAGACCTGTTTAATATTTTCACTATTTGTGCCTGTGCAACAGGAAAATACATACAACATCACAAGGAAATGTCAGCAAGGAAAGCATCCAGCAGCAGATGTCAGAAATGGGTGAACTCAGATATTATAATTTTGTTCACACGAATTCCAGACTTCCTGTAGTTGTTTCATACAAAAGGAAATTTGGGAAAGACGACAAAATGACAAGACAATGATGAATTGCTGAAGCAGCTGTAGGAAGTACTGAGTAACTGAGTCACTGGGTTAAGATGAGTTTGGGTGTTTAGTAAAAAAATATAGATGGGTTAAGGCCACACACTGACAGGTCATAAAAAGGGATTTGATAAAGTTGGTGTCAGAAGGACCCCTTTTGAATATGTTTTGGTCAAAAGATGTCACAAATGGAAAGCTTCATAAGTTTGGAATCAATAGTGCAGGATCAATGAGAACCAGCTCAGAAAACTGTTATAAATTGCATTTGTGATTGTTTTAAAAATGTATTTAAAAGCCTACAGAATCTGCCCCACGTTGATTCATTTGCTGATTAAGATATTTGGCCAATCATGTCAGTGTCACACCAATGTTCTCAATCTAAAATATTTTTTAAAATCAAGTAGTGCCTGCTTTTTGTCCACTCTTGACTATTGTGTTTTCCGACAGGTTGCATTTAAGATGTACCTAGGAATCACACCGAGCGTGACCAACTGGAGTCCGGCAGGAGATGAATTCTCCCTCATCCTGGAAAACAACCCGCTGGTAGACTTTGTGGAACTGCCAGATAATCACAGCACCCTCATCTACTCCAACCTTTTGTGTGGTATCCTCAGGGGAGCACTGGAAATGGTATGACAGCATTGATATCTGTATTTACAATAGAACAGCCTTTAATGTTATTGTGTGTACAATGAAATTACTACTCCTATTGGTACAAACAAACAGAAAAACTTCAGAAAATAATAGAACAAGTGTAAAACTATGAAAACTAAAAACAAAATCAGTTAATGGAGTACGATAGGCCTTTCATGTCTCAAAAGTTTACATATGCCAGTTTTTCCCTTTAACATGAATGACAGCTTGGAGTCTTTTGTGGTAGTTGTGGATGAGGCTCTTTATTTTCTCTGATAGTAAAGTTGCCCATTCTTCTTGGCAAAATGCCTCTCCAGTTCCTGTAAATTCTTGGTTTTGTCTTGTATGAACTGCACACTTGAGATCTCCCCATAGTGGCTCAATGACATTGAGGTCAAGAGACTGAGACGGCCACTCCAGAACCTCAAATTTTTTCTGCTGTAGTCAATGACAGGTCGACGTGGCTTTGCAATTTAGATTATTATCATGTTGGAATATCAAAGTACGTCCCATGTGCCGCTTGCGGACTGATGAGTGCCCTCTAGTATAGTATCCTCTAGTATATTTTGATAATATGCTGCATTCATCTTGTCGTCAATTTTAACCAATTTTCCTGTGCCTTTGTGGTTCACACATCCCCAAAACATCAGCGATCCACCTCCATGTTTCATAGTTGGAATGTTGTACCTTTCATCATAGGACCTGTTGATACCTTTCCAAATGTTGTTTATGGTTGTGGCCAAAAAGTAGAATTTTGCTCTCATCACTCCAAATGATTTTGTTCCAGAACACCACTGTATTTGAGCTGAAATCATCTGTGGGTTTTTCTTTGCATCTCGAACAATTTTCCTGGCTGTTTTGGCAGAAGTTTTATTTGGTCAACCTGATTATACTTTGGTTTCAACAGAATCTCTCACTTCTTAATTAGAATTTGAAAACTACCCCTTTTCAAATTCCCTACCCTTTGAGCACGACCCTTTCCTTTTTTCTACACTTCAAATACCTCTTCCCACAGATCTTTTGACAATTATTTTGCTTTCCCCATGACTCAGAATCCAGAAACGTCTGTGCAAGGGTCAGTGCTTTACACACACGCTGATTACAAGCAGACAGATCACAGGTGTGAATGCTTACCTTTGATAGCTTTTCAAACTGGTTTGTGTCAACTTGTGTTCATGTTATCGGGCCGAAATCCCATGTCTATGTAAACCTTTGATTTGGGTCATTTGTGTAGTTTCTGTTGTCATCGTGATTTAAAAAGAGTGAACACAGTAGTTTGATAATAAATGGTTTCAACAAAGTACGAGCTATGAGTGAAAGGAAAGTTTTATATTATCATTCATATTCTCTGAAAAATGGCCAAGAAATCATAGATTCTGCCAGGGTAAGCATAGGAGCACAACTGTATATATGAAATGGTTTGTATATCTATGAACAATATTAACAATATGTATTGCAAGAATAGAACACATTTTGCAAGACATACATATTTGACATAAATGTATTTAATTTTTTAATGTTGATTAAAGTCAACATTATGCATTTTCATATAACATCTACAAACTATTTGTATTTAGGTCCAGATGGCAGTGGATGTCAGATTTGTCCAAGACACTCTGAGAGGGGACAATGTGACAGAAATTCGTATGAAGTTCATCAAGAGGATCGAGGAGAATCTCCCAGCTGGAGATGAGTGAGGATTCACCAGACATCTCTTCTGTTACTGCCGTGGTGAACATTTGCAAAGAAGGACCATCACTCACAGACTGAAAAAAAAACCCCAGCAAATCCAGCTGACTTGTCTGAAGTACATGTCTATTCCTGGCAGCCTTTAATTTTATTTGCAGTCAAAGGAACTGGTCTTAACACCAGATTCATGATCATCATGTAATGGAGATAAGAGCAAAAATGTGTGGTATGATGCTTTTCGGTTTTATTTTTATATGTGAGGAGCGAATTTAAGAATGTCCGATTCATCCTAGAGTAAAATGAATTGTAAGATAGACTTGCACCACATCCCATGAACACAGCTCCAAGGCTCATGTTTTTTTTATATCTGTACCTTAAAAGCAACAAACACAAAAGGATGAAGTAAATAACAATAAACCACTTTTTTCTGCACCTCCCTTAACTCATTGCCTGCCAGACATCAGTTAACGTTACCTGTCTCAAATGGCGTCTATAGACGTCAATGGCAGGTAATGAAAAAAAGAACCAAAAAAACTCTTTTCCTAAATTTTGACAAAGTAATGCATTTTCTGTGCTTTGGTACACAACTATACTTTAAAATTTTCTCTTTATTTTATTTTATTCTTTATTTTATGTTATGGTTTGTTTTGTTTTTTTTAAATCAGATTCTTTATTACTGCCAGTTGTTTGGCATGTAAATTTGACATGTTTTGTTTTCTCTTATGTTCGAGAGAATGGAATTAGGAGTTATCGTACTGGTTTGGAAATCTTAAAATCTTTTTTGTTGGCTTCATAAAAGTGCATACACATTCTGCGTCCTCTATATGTCAGTGTACTGAGGTAGCGTTTTTCCTTTGGAGCACCGCATCCGTTCTGTAAATAGCATTCACTCTTATGTTTGTTCAGGATACATGGAAGTAATCTGTGTGTTTGCAGTTTTGTGTTTGTGTGTGGTGCAGAGAAATAAGGGCCTGACTCTAAAATTCTCACCAGTGCCTGGTTCTGGTTATCACACCTGTGGACGGTTTTACACTCTCATTCCCCTGAAGTAAAAAAAAATAAATAAAAAAGAAAGACAGAACAACTCATTTAGACTACTGCACACCTCGTCAATAACAGAACACACAGATGGTCATTCACACACACATGCACACACGCAGTTGATCCTGGTCTTACTTTAGGAGCAAGAATTTTGTCTGGATACCATGAAAACATTAGCCATGTTTTTCTTATTCTTTCCTTTAGAGGATGAGATTGTCAGATAGGGATTTCCTTTCAGAGAAATCTGTCAACTGTTAGCTGAGCTGGAAACCCTCAAGCTCTACACAAGCTATTTTATTGCTGCCATTACATGAAGCTATTTATGGGGTTCAAAGTTAGTTTTGAGGCACTTGTAATAAAATTCTTAAAATAGCCACCAGAGGGAGCTGTGCACATTGTTTCTCTGCCGTTGGCCATACTGCACTGCACACCAGTATTTAAAATAGGCTACTTGCATTGAGCGTTTTGTCCAAATATGGACATTGTAGAAATAATATGTTATTTATGAGGCACATGTGCCAGATAGCATCAATAAAGGGTTTATTTTCAAATTATGAATATGGAAAGACCAGACATTCATGTAGTTCAATGGAGAAGCTGGTGCTAATGTATGGCCTCCAGCTTTGATTTGGCTCGAGATTAAACAGACCATGACAACAGATTTTGTGCTATGTAATCCCACGGAAGATTTGTTAGGAATTTCTTATCTCCTTTTGCACACTCCTGTCTTGGTTAGTTCTCATTTAAACTGACAAAAAGTGGAAAGTAGAAGAACCTCGAAGGCCGTAGGGTGATATCTTGACACATTACTTGCTATGTATCTATGCAGGACTGCAATGTGAATATTGGATGGAAGGTGGACAGGAAGTAGTTTTTGCGCAGAAGCTAAATGACTTGGCAGAATTTAGAGCCATGTTTCTGGGGGACGTACAGCTGGGTTTGTGAGTTTGTGAATAGTTGTATCACTCTGCCATATGCGACCAGGAATTCAACTCATGAAATGCACACACATATATACAGAGGTGCTGTTTTCAGCCCAGTGTGATGATGAATTTATAACCGTGACTGCATTCGCACATAGGCATTTCTACACTAAAAGTATCTTGTCCAAACACAGAGTTCTAGCAGAATGTTTACAGAGAGTTTTGTGTTGATTGTTTTCACAGTTATATCTATTAAAGTATGAAAACCAAAACTAAGTAATTTCCATTATGGCATCCAGTGTTCCTGTTTCTTCTTGCACTAGGGCTGCCTATTGTAATACATTACAGATGGTAGTGTTATTTAAAATAAATTCCATACAATACTACATACCGACTTGTCATAAATGGTTCATGCATAGTAGAACCCCCCACCCCCAAAGGTCAAATAATAAATAAATCCACAATTGATGAAAACACTTTGACTAGTCCTAGAAATATTTCTGATCACAAAACCAGGTTAACTATCTTCTATAAAACAGGGTTAGGGTTAGTATTGAGAATACATCCATATGGACAATGAACACCAATAGGAAATAGAACTGCTTTTTGATTTCTTAAAGGAGTGTATAACTTATCAAACTATTGCTGTCAGGAAGTACAGTCTGCTCAGATGTAGAACTAACAGACATAAAGAACTCCTTACCTCCATACCTCCATACCCGTGTCTACTGGGTTTTTTAATAACAGTACTTGACAATCCATTCCTAGATGTAGATTTTGAATTGTGTGTGTGTGTGTGTGTGAGGGGGGCGGGGGGGTTAAATGCTGTTTTTAAGGTCTTGTATGGTCAACGTTTTTATGCTGATGACAATTGCTGGCTGCAAAATGAATTGCCCCTTGGCGATAAAGTATACCTTGAATTGTTTTAAAATTTGTAAAACCTCAGTGATATCACTGATGATGAGTCCTTTTGGCTTTTCCCTTCTGGGTTTGCATCCAATTCGCATATTTGATTTGGCAGGAGTTTTTACGTCCTATGCCCTTACTGGCACAACCCACTGGACACTCACACCAGGAATCGAACCCGGGTCCCCTATGCACCAGCCCGATGCCTTACCAACTGAGCTATCCAGGTGGGAATATTCTCATTATCACTAATTACTAGTTTTCCATGCTCATGTCACTTGTCTCACACTGAACAACTTCAAAGACGACTCCGTCACAAACAGTCAATGTGTTTACGAGTAACCTCTTTCATGTCCCACAATGACAACATTTCCCAAAAGAAGGCCCAGCAGTGTCTGCACTTCCTGCGGCGAATGAGGCAGGCGTCCCTCCCCCCTCCCATCCTCACTACCTTCTACAGGGGTACGGTTGAAGGTCTGATGACCTACTGCATCTCCATC
>JAPTHA010000003.1:7041415-7054002 GCA_029814585.1 Gymnapogon annona
ATGTTCTGTCATTGTCAAGCTGAGTTTATGTATTTCCTGTGGTTTCCTAGTGTGTCTCTAGCTTTCCCCTTCAGGTTTGTTTGTAATCACATCCCAGTGTGCCCAGCTGTACTGATTACCCTCCTTGTGTATGTAAGTCGCGTCTTTCCCCATTGTCAGGCATCAGTTCGTCGCATGCCTGTCCTTAGTCCCAGCCTAGTTCTTGCCTTGCTCTTGTTCTTGTAACCGTCAGTAAGTAATGCTCTGTATTGTCCGGTGTTGTATTTCTAGTCGTGTCTGTGTTCATTGTTCTTGTGTCCAAATTGTGTAGATTACCTGTTCGGGGCGATTTTGAGTTTGATATTGAGTTTTGTTATTGAATCATTATCTTTATCATCTTTAAAGAGTGAATTTAATTTGTAGTTTTTTATCTTGATTTTCCCGAAGTGGGTCTCTTTTTGTTAATGGTTAAAATTATTCCCATGTTTTTGGTTGGCGTTTTTTGTTATAATAAAAATAAGTTTAATTGATAATGTGGTAAAGTCTAGTATGTTCCTAGACATACTAGACTAGACTATTATTTGGAAAACTCATGATTCTGCACCTAAACTCATCTGTCATTGTGATGTTATGGTTTTGGGTTTTTTGTTTGTTCTCCCTCCCTCCTTTTCTGTTTCAGCAGAGCAGAGTGAGTCAGGGGGTGTGGCTGACTCCTCCTGGTGCTGCAGACAGGGACACCTGTGCTCAATACAGCTGATGAGGACACCTGCTCCCAGTCCAGCAATCAGCTCTAGTATTTTAGCCTGGCTGTCGCAGCACCACACCGCCAGATAATTCTGTCCTGTTTGGTAGAGCGTCACTCTGCTTAGACTATGTTTGCAACTTTTTGATTGTCGTTTGATTTTTGGATTTTCAACCAAACTCTCTGCCTCTCCAGGACTTCCTGTGTCCCAGGTGTTTGTGTCGCGTCCATCTGTTCCTGTTGGTCTGCTCCCTGCATCCTCAGCCTGCTTTTGCTTTGAAGAATCTGCCTGCTCTGGTTAACGGACTCTGCCTGTTTTGGTTAAAGGACTCTTTTTGTTAAATACATTTTATGAACTCTCCAACTGCTTTTGTCTCTGCTTTGGGGTCAAAAGAGCTAAACCCAACATGTGAGTTCCTTACAAATCCTGTTGTTTATATCCTCACTGGGATCGTTGCTGTTGTTGATCATAGACCCGAGGTAGCAAAATCTGGGCACCTGTTCAAATGAATGTGAATGGATGTCAAAAGGCTAACGAGGGTGGGCAGAGTGTGACTGCGCCAGGACCTTTGTCTTTCCAACATTTACCTCTAAGCCTGGAGAGGAGGCTGGGGTGTAGCTGTCATCTGCATACTGGAGTTGTGAGATGCTCACTTCAGGTGTCTTTGACCGAGCCTCCAGCCGTTGCAGATTGAAAAGACCGCCATCCTTCCAGTATCTGATACGCACCCCGAGGTGAGGGTGAGACATGTTGATATGAAGTAGAATGGCTGCAAGGTAGAGAGAAAAGAGTATTGGTGCGAGCACACATCCCTGCTTAACCCCAGTGGCAAATGGGAACGTTGGTGATACAGAGGCTTTCTCTCCTTTTTCCTAGCTCTCTATCTCCTCCCCCCCAAGAAGCCCAGCAGCGACAGGTGACTGGAGCAGGGATAGACTTAGACTTCTTTATTGTCATTACACAGACACACACAATGAATCTGGTAATGGAATGTCATAGAATTGGCAGCTGATAACCCAAACAAATATGGAAAATAGAAAAGTGCACAGTGTAAACCGCAGACCGTACTATAAACAGGTGAGCCCTGGGACCTCCGACCATGGGACCCGCACACTGGCGGCAGACGCAAGATGGTCGTTGGGATGATGAACATGGTGGCGACATCCCCCTTCAGTAGCTGTGTTGCTGTGTGTGGCTTTTTAGCTGTAGCACTGCCCTCTCCGTTCCAGAAAACGCGCTAGAAAAGGTGGGCCAAACACGCTCGCTATCCCTTAGTCCGTCCGGGTAACCGCCCTCGGCAGACTCACCCTTCTTGTGATCATAACTAAAGAACATGGCTTGGCACTCAAAACTGGACTCTGACTGACCGGATACTGGACACAGACAGACTGGACACTAGACTCAAACATACAGGATAGACAAGGCTCAAACTTGGATAACTAAACTAGAGAGGAACTCTATACTTGGACGTGAGACAAGACTCAGACAGACAAGGACTAGACACAGAACCAGATGCAGACAGGGGAACAGGGTGTAACCAAAAAATGGCTAAGGGTCATGACCATAACATACATAAATGAAAATACAGCAGAGCTCTTACTGTAACGGTGGAAGAAAAAGAACAGAATGTCCGCAAAAACAGAAATGATTGTCCATAAAATTCTAATAGAAACAGGAGAAACAGAACCGGCCATGAATTTATACCATAGTAAAGAGCAGTGATGTGCGGTGAAGTTGTCTGGTGAGGCACAGACTTCATCACTATCAGTTTACAAACATGTGAATCTACAAAGTACTTATTCAACATTTGATTGACAGTTAATGGGTCACGTTTAAAATCTCACATCAGCTTTGATCACACACACAAACTGTAGCACAAAAAACTGCACATTTCATTAAAACATAAAAACAAAATAAAATTATACAGAAACATATTCGACCGAAGCAGAATCTGGACACACGTCAAGTCTGAGTCACTGAGATGAACAGAGAATATCCGGTATATTTCAAAATAAAACATACAACCTCCGGAGGGAAAACTCAACAGGATGTGTGCACTTGACTCGCTGCACTGGGCTCAATAATTAAATTTTTTTTTTTTTTTTTTTTTTATCAAAGACACTGGACTCCTAAGGAACCCTGTGAACCTTCCTCTCAGTCACTCTTTATGTGGGGGTGTGGGGCACCTGGCGCACTGGGAGTGCAAGGTGAGAGTCTCTGAGGAGCAGAGGGAAAAATTTGGAGGAAATAAAAATGGTTTCAAAGAGAAAGCAACATCTGACGAGTAGAAACACTTTGAAATCAAACACAACCACCCATCCTAGTTTTCCCAGCTGGAAAAAAAAAGGGGGCAGTGGATGTGGCCCGACAGACAGTCCACTGTCTGTGAATGCAGCCTTTGACACTGTCTCATTTATATTTGTTTTGCTTCATAAATGGCGTCGTGATGCTGGAGTTCATTACAAAAAAAGCTGGCATTTACACAAATTTTGGTTGTTTTGATTTATTCTGGATATTTAAAATATATTTTTGTTTCATAACTCCAATTTTAAACATTCTTAAGAAATAAATCAAATTCACTTTATTTATCTGTTAGGAACTTCATTTGCAGAGAGAGCACCAGGCACAATAAAAACATAAAACATGACCATACATACATACTGTATAGTCCAGAAATAAATAGTTTAAGACACAAGACAACAGTTGGTAGCTGGTAGCAGCCATTTAGGAGGCAGATAGAGGTGGGGAGCAAGGAAGAGGTGGCCCTCTTAGTCCTCAGTGGCTGCGACCTGTACCTGCACCCTGAAGGTAACAGGGTGTAGTGAGAGTGGAAGGTGTGTGAGGGGTCTGTGGAGATCAGGGTTCCTTTCCTTAGCAGTCTGGTGTTGTAGCTAGAGGTGAAAAAAGGGGTGAGAAAAAAGATTCTACTTGTATTATTATCAATATTAGTTGAACCCGTCTGGATAGCTCAGTTGATAAGGCACCGGGTTGGTGCATAGGGGGCCTGGGTTCGATTTGCAGGATGAGTGTTCAGTGGGTTGTGTCAGGAAGGGTTGTGTCTGACATAAAAACTCCTGCCAAATCAGACATGCGAATTGGATTCGCTGTGGCAACCCTGGAAGGGAAAAAGCTGTAAGAAATCATCAACTATTATGTTAGTTGAAAAAGGGTATCAAAACAGTATTATCCTTTATATTGCAATATTTTTTCTGTAACAATTTATCATCCATCAAAATGTGTTATTGTGACAGGCCTAGTTGTACTCATGGTAACCAACACATGATGAAAGGTCGCATTTAGGGAGAGTGTTCTGTCGTCCTTGGTGACAGAAAAACAGGAAGTGGCACCTAGAATCTGGTAAACACAAACTTAACAGTCGTTAACTGTCTAAGATTTGACAAACATCTCTATTATAAGTTTTGCATCCATGTTCACATGTCCCTAAAGTTGTAAGACTGTGATACATAATCCATGTATGTTACATTCTGCATTGGGTGCAGGAATAGTTACTGTGTATATGTCTTGGCCTGTCTGCTGAAACTCAAACTACTGCTGAAACTCCATGTAACTCTGCAAACCCTATAAATTAAAGAATAAAGTAGATTTGGTCCACCCATGAATCACTTTCATTACCACAGTGTGGTTACCATATGCTCAACTCTGTATACATGAGTGCAAATTATCATGAAACTAAGTAATCATGACTCAATGCCTTCGGCTGGTAATAATACTCTACTATAGAGCCATTTCTAAACACACTTTACATACAGGGTAATGATATGTGACTAGCTGATTAAATAACACAGATTGGTTTAGCTAGATGCTATTTAAGTATATCCAGATCTGCATTTGCTTTGAGATATAGTATATTTTTAATAGCATGAGTTGGAATTCATGAAAAGGGTGAAAATCCATGCTAAGTTTGCCCAAGTAATGATGTTTTGGTTTTTTTTAACATTTGTATATGTTTTTATTCAAAGCAAGTGCAACGGAATAGCTTTGGCATTTTAGATTTGTTTTGATTCTGTTATACTGTACTATTGTTAAATAAAACAAAAGTGCATCTTTAACTTCCCATTATAGAGTTTTCAGGAAATTAAGCTCTGAAATGGAGAGACAGAAATTTCAAAATATATGTTAGTGAAGTCCCATTGCAGGCTAGTAATTCAAGGACCCCAGTTTAGCACATGGCCTTAATACTGCAGCAGGCCTATTTGGTGGCAAGTCCATTTAATTAAATGAATGCTTTCAGAATTGTTTTCAGCAAGAATGTCAAAGGTTTTAAATAGACCGGGTGAAGTCAGATATATTGCCTCTAGGGTGAGTACAATCAGCTCAATTATGATGCTTGGGGCAAAATTAATCACCAAGTTTTCCATGCAGGAAGACTTTGCATTCATAGAAGTAATGAGGTAAATGTTGAAAAGGTTCTGGCTGAATATTTTGGGAAAGAACAGTCTCTTAACCTTTGCGGATTGACGTAGATGAAAGTGACAAGGGTAACAAATGCACACTTAACTGAGATATTATGAAAAATAGTAACATTAGAGAAAAACTTGAGAGGAGAGAGAGAAGCACTGTTGTGCAAAATTTACTTGCGTTTGATTCTGATGCCAGAGACTTTTGACTTTTGAACACATGGCCTATTCAGAGGTTTTGTCATGGTAAAGTGTTTTTTCCACCTTCACAGTGGAGGCAGACATAGAGTGCTGAGTCATGACTTTGACATGGCTACAACTCTGTAAAAGGCACATGTTCACCTGTGGTACCTAGGTCCCAAACCTAGCACTTTTACTCAATCACAACCAGCTGCCCACATATCTGAAAATATACACTAAGCCACAAGAGTTTGATAAAATAAAGAGAGGGTCTGCTTTAAAAGCCCCAGATGTGTAGTTGACTGTTGTTTTTACTGCAGCCACTCCTGAAACACCTGTGGCTTTCAAGAAGGAGAGTTCCTCAGAGGAGCATTTTACATATTTTAGTGTCTCTAAACACTAAATGAATCACTTGCTGCTTGTCTTATTCTTTGAGATATCATAGCAGAACTTCTCACATTTAATATGTAGACTCCGTTGGATAGACTGAGTGTACTACAAGCAGGATAGATCCCAATAATCCACAGAAAGATGGATGATGACCAGTGAGGGAAAAAAATAGCAGCATCAATGTCCATCACATATCACAGACAGTTCAAATTTGTGTTGTGGAATGACCTGGCTTTTTTGGAAGAGAAGAAAATAGAATAGAAAATAGGTGAAGAAAATGACCATAAAGTGTACTTTAAATGAGTATTAAAATTGGATGACACTTGAAATACAAAGTCAGAAAAACGTGCATTTGCCACAACAAAGTGGGAATGTGTAAATCACTCACTATTCTCTTTCATACTAAGAACAACCAGACTTTGGTCACACATCTCCAAAATTTTAAAATCCCTCAATATTTCCCTGAAAATATTTTTGTCCCTATTCCAATTGAGTACTTAAATTCTATTAGCAAATTATTTTACATTTGCTGATATGTGCAGAAAACAACGTCGGTCTTGAGGAAAATGTCATAGCCATCTCCCCATTATGTAAAAGTATTTCTGCATATAACCACTGATAAGATATGCACAAGCCTGGACTAATCTCATGCAGTGAATCATACAAGTAGGCAAAGACACACACTGTATTACAAAATGCAATACAAAACTTTAAAAAGTTTTCTCATTATACTTAAAGGTAATGGACATCACTACAAAAAAGGTTACATGAGTCTTTGTTATTCAAATATACATGTATTTTATGGTTTGCTATTGGATCCACATGCCAGCAGAAATTTAGAAGGAAAACACACTTCTATGTATCCCTATGACTTGTTGATTGTTACAGTTCCATGTGCATGGCTCTTGTTAAGGCTCCTGACCATTTATGGTTTCCGGCTGAATACACAGGTTCAAATATTTTTTCTCCTCATTTGAGAGGAACATTAAAGACTGCCTCTGAGGCCTTGCCACAGATGTCTGATGATCTGTACTCTGAGGACCTCACACTGAAATATTTGTACCCTTTGACTCTTTTCTCCCCTTGCCTCTCTTACTCCTCTCTAATTTGTCATTTCTCTTGCCAACTAGCAAAGCTTAGCTCCCTTAAAGCTATAAAATGACTGTTTTAAGAAAATGCGCTGGCATGCCTTTGCGTTCCTTCAAAGAGGACTTTTCTGGCATTGGAAACAGTACACAGAGTTAGCTAATGTCTCTTTGGCCATTCTCATACTTTTTCAATCGTCAAAAATAGAGGGGTGGGACATATGTGAGGTAGTTCCAAGTGTCATGTCAAACTTAAGACAAATGATGTGGAGGGGCAAAACATGGGAGATGTTATAGGGGAAAATAAACCAGGAAAGTGTCCATAATTTTATACCTGAAATGGCAACGATAGTGAGCATTCTCCCACGTATGAGTGCTGCGCTCTGGTGCTGCAGTTCCCAGGAGGTTGTGCACTCCAATCTCTCTAATGAGAGAACCTTCTAGGCTAGACATTGTGGGCTCTGGCTCCAGCATTCAGCTCATGCTGTTCTTACCACAAAGAAACAAGCCAAGTTATTCGCTGATTCCTCTGTGACATCTCAGGCCAAAATGTCTCCAATTTCATCCTTCTATTGCCACTACTCTCCACTTTCTCTCCACCATTTATTCTGTCATTGTCCTGTTTTTCTTCTAAGGTCCCTTCTGTTTTCAGTATGTTAACACTGTTATTAACAGAGGTTTGGAAAAATGGAAAGTGTTCACGTTATAGAGGCAAAGGGACTTGCGCATACGTATTCATTAGACTCCTTTATTTGTCCCACTCAGGGAAATTTCAGGGAATACTCCTTATTCATACAAGGAGTGCTACTGCTGGGCGTGGCAGGTTCAGTATGCATCAGTGTTTACACAGCATGTGATAGCTTGGGTTAAAAAGGAGGGAGGAAATAGCATCTGCAAAAAGGCTGGCCAGTTTTAAAGGAGCAGTCCATCTGTGCAAACAACACCTAGTTAAGGGTTTATTCATTACCCCAGACTGGGTGATGGCATTAATAAAAAAAAAAAAAAAAAATAGATAAGATCTTGGCAAGTTCCGGGTTGGTGGGAACAGTACCATAGTCTGTGGTGTTCTTAAAAACATCTCATAGTCCACAGGCTTCAATGAAACAACCACAAAACAATTAAGTATGAAAGTTAACCATTGGAGTATTTGAAAGCCCTCATGTTATTCCACAGCAACAAACCAACCAGGGTAATTTTGGACAAGGTCTCAGTCTCCAATTTCTACTCTTAAATGTGGGTGAGGGGGTGGTTTAACCCTTCCTTTTTGCTTTCAAGAATGTCTGCAATGCTTCCCAGGAATCTTGCCTTGTTGACTTTGGTTTGGGATAAAAGGTACAGCCTTCTCTGTTCTCAGTGCTGATCCGAAAGGTGATTAGTCTGGCCTCAACGTGAGCCCACACATAACCCGGCACATTGGTCCAGAGAGATTACCCTACGCATTTCAGTGCACCTTGTTATTCAAGCCAGGTGAAGAGATAAATGAGAGGGCTGAAATTAAAGGAAGAATGTTGGTAGGGCAGCAGTAACTGGTGATAACCAGTTCATCACAAAGGGGACGGAAGGTTTAGATGTTTGTTGTGGTGTGATGCTTTGGTGATGACGAGATGATTATAATGCTACTGATTATCTATCTGTAATATTTGTTCTATAGCGTGTGTAAAATTAATCATCTATTCACCCATTCTGTTGTTACGGCATCCAGATTTCAATTTGGTAAACATATCACTTTTTTTTTTTTTTGCCTGAAGTGACCATATTTGACTAAAATGCTGTGGCTATAAAAAATAACTTGCTGAGTTAATGCAATCTCATGACCGTTTTCCACTGCTGGTGTCAGTTCAAGTCACTTTGACTCTGTATGAGTTTCATGTGTTAGAATGGGGACCATGAGAACCACAGCTGCTGGTTTTAGTCCCACCTTTGCTGAGGTTTTAAGCAGGCTAGGACAACTGTAAAAGTAGACAGATCAATCTGAAATTACTGCTGCAATTGGAGTACTGGGTTTGAGGGAACCTAGTGGTGAAAATATTGGAGTAATTTCCAAGTTGGCAAACTGAGCATATATTCGTAAATAAATTTTAAAAATATTCATAGATGTATTTTCACATTTCATTGTGTAAATTACTACTTAAACTTTAAATTATACCCTCTTGCATTTTTGTATTGCATCTGCAGTCACAATTTTTTGCAGTTCAAACATTGACAATAGACAAGTGTTGACAAGTGATGACAAGTGTTGAGTGAGAACCGTGGCACTGGTGAAAAGTTACATTTTACCAATCATAATTTCAGTTACTTGCTTTGTACTCTACAATGGTGCATGAAAACTGTAATGTCACCATTGTATGATGCATAATCATACCAATAAGTAAGCTAATTGGTCAGCCAATGACCATATAGGACAATACTGATGTTATCTCAGTTTACACATCAGCTAATGCAGCTATGTCAAGAACATTCATTCATTCATTCATCTTCCAACCCGCTGAATCCTTTGCAGGGTCACGGGGGTCGCTGGAGCCTATCCCAGCTACTTAGGGCAAAGTTGGTCATTTTGCTTGTGGGGCCAGCCTTCAAAATGCTGAGTTTGGCACTTCCCTTGTATTTTTTTTGTTTTTTTTAATACAACAATTAAGACTCATTATGATAGATTGTTGATTTACATTACTATTCTAATGGGCTTCAGTAATTCAGCCCTGCCCAGCTTTAATGAAATTAAGGTAACCACACAGTTGTGAGTGACTTCATAGTCATCAATCTACAAACTCATTTAGTTGTGAATCGACATCAAGTTTTATCATTTTAATCCCATTTATAGCAACAAGGGTTTTTCATAATCTCTTAATCGACATCATGTGCTGTTTCAGTATTCCTTTGTATATTCAGTCTTCTCACCTTTCTCCTCAAACCCTACCATTAGTAAGCTGTAAGTAAAGTAAGGGCCATTTCCACATGCACCAGACGTTGATCGATGGGTGATAAAAAATCCTGATTGGCTTACATGGCCCAACAATAATATTGCGTTTAATGGAAATATGTCATTACATGAAAACTGTACAGCAGGATTTCAAGGGCACCGTTGTTTCCCTCAGCTAGTTTTTCAGGGGTTCAACACTGAATTGTTCTTTTAGACACCCCAACCAGGAGAGAAGTGACACTTAAAAGTTCTTGAGGGAAATGAAGAGACAGGCATCATAAAGGAATTATGTCTATTGCCTTTCATATAGCATTTTCATACAGCATGTATGTGTTCCATGTGATCATGTTTTTATATCCATTTAAAATCACTTCTGTATAATAATTTCACCATGCTTCTTTTTTGTCTGTTTTCAACCCACTCTGTGCAATACTGATTTTCAGACTCAGATGAGGTTCTTTGTGGGGTTAATGTGGAGACAGTTGAGGACTATAAATACCTCGGGGTCTACATGGACAATGAACTGGACTGGATAAAAAACACCAGTGCTCTGTACAGGAAGGGTCAGAGCCGTCTCTATTTCCTGAGGCGGCTGAGGTCCTTCAATGTCTGCAGGATGATGCTCAGGATGTTCTATGAGTCTGTGGTGGCCAGTGCCATCCTGTTTGCTGTTACATGCTGGGGCAGCAGACTGAGGGTAGCGTACGACAACAGACTCAACAAACTGATCTGGAAAGCTGGTAACGTTGTAGGGATGGAGCTGGAACCCCTGAAAGTGGTGTCTGACAGGAGAATGTTGTCCAAAATAAGAACAATATTGGATAACTCCTCCCACCCGCTCCGCAACATGTCACAGAAGCTCATTCAGCAATAGACTCATCCCACCAAAGTGCACCACTGAGCGTCACAGAAAATAATTGCTGCCTGTGGCCATCAACCCGTACAACTACACTCTTCAACGACAACAAACAATAAAAACAACAATAAACAATAATAAAAATAACTGACACTTGCCACAACCTGTACATCATGTATATTCTCCAGATTACACAAAAAATATTTTATATTCTTTATTTTTATAAGCATATGTGTACATGTGTATGTAAGTATGTGTATATATGTATATTATGTATTTATATGCATATGTGGTAGGTAGATGTGTATATATATTTCAAATATTGATAATTCTTGCATTTTTCTTCTTTCAGCTTTTCCCTTCAGGGCGTTGCCACAGTGAATCACTGTCCTCCATCTCACCTCCAGACTCACCTTTTTAATCAGGCTTTTCCCTAACTTTTTAACTGCTTATGTTCTTAGAATCTAACTGCTTATGTTCTTAGAATCTTATTTTTATATATTTATTTATTTATTATTTTATCTTAATATGTTCCCACTTTTTATTTCATCATTATTATTAATTTAGATCATTTATTCATTTTTATATTTATTTTTACTCTCTTAGATGTTCACCTTTTACTACCAGTGTTTTCCCAGGGGGTCCTCCACACTGGGAGCTGTGTCTGCTCTACTGCTGGGTTTCTGTCTGTGGGTCCCTTGGCCCGGCTGCTTGGGGGGGCTCTCCACCTTGGTGTGGTGGCTCCCCCCTATCTGTCAGGGTCGGGGGTTCTGGGGGCAGGTTCCTCTGGCGGTCATGATATGACACTCATCCCGGTGTGGACGACCCATATGGAGGCCTTTCCCACAATTGACAGTGCCATGCCATGTCTCCCTACTTCACCACCAGGTGAGGGTGTGTGTGTGTGTGTGTGTGTACGTCTATGTGGGCTTATATATGGAGGGAGGGAGGGAATAAAGGATGGGTTTTCTTTTCTTTTTAGGATTTTAACACTGTAAAGCACTTTGTGTTGCATTGCTTTGTATGAAAAGTGCTATATAAATAAAGTTTGATTAGATTTGATCTAACCCTGTCCTCTGTATGCTCTACTCTCACACTACCTTCATATCCTCTTTCACAACGTCCTGAAACCTGCTCTTTGGTCTTCCTCTAGACCTCCTGCCTGGCACTTCAAGACTCATCATCCTTCTATCAATAGATTCACTCTCTCTTCTCTGGACATGTCAAAACCATCAGCCTGGCCTCTCTGACATTATCTCCAAAACATCTAACGTGCTGTCCCTCTGACGTACTCCTTCCTAATCCTATCCATCCTGGTCACTCCCAAAGAGAAACTCAGCATCTTCATCTCTGCTACCTCCAGCTCTGCCTCCTGTCTTTTCCTCAGTGCTACTGTCTCTAGTCCCTACAACGTGGCTGGTCTCACCACAGTTTTATACGCCTTTCCTTTCATTTTAGCCGAAACTCTTCTATCACACATCACACCTGACACTTTTCTCCACTGGTTCCATCCTGCCTGCACATGCTTCTTCACCTCTTTTCCATACTCTCCATTACTCTGGACGGTCGACTTCCTCATACAATACCACAGTTCCTCTCTGGGCACCCTATCATAAGCTTTCTCCAGATCTACAAAAACACAATTCAGCTCCCTCTGACCTTCTCTGTACTTCTCTATCAACATCCCCAAAGCAAATACTGCATCTGTAGTACTCTTTCTTGGCATGAAACCGTACTGCTGTCACAGATGTTAACTTCTGTCCTTAGTCTAGCTTCGACTACTCTTTCCCTTAACTTCATTGTATTGCTAATCAGCTTTATTCCTCTGTAGTTACCAAATCTCTCTACATATTCCTTGTTTTTAAAAATGGGGACCAGCACACTTCTCCTCCATTCCCCAGGCATCTTCTCTCCATCTAAGATCCTGTTGAACAACCCAGTTAAAAACTCTACTGCTACCTCTCCTAGACACTTCCATACCTCCACAGGTATATCATCAGGACCAAGTGCCTTCCCATT
>JAPTHA010000003.1:7075096-7086737 GCA_029814585.1 Gymnapogon annona
TTTTTATTTTTGGAAAATAAACTGTAAAGAAATCAAACCGGATCTAGTCTCCGCTTTGGGATCCTTTCTTCCCCAGACCCCGTATCGTGACAGTTTTATTGCCCCCCAATGTACAATCATTGTGTTATCTTGAAACCAGTTGACTTTGCCAACAGTGAGCAAAATAAACAAATAAAACACCATCTGTATTATAAGTTCAGGTGGTAGGTCCTACTTAACATTGCAGACACATCTCTTGCTCTCATGCCATGAAAAGCTCCACTTTGTTTCTAATGGCCAGTAGATTAGTCTGTGGCTGTTTATTACTCGTCATAAGCAAAACATGAATGAGTAAAGTGCAGCTGGACTGCCAGCGTTTTATAAGTAATTCAAATTTTCACAGTAATTGAAATAATGAATCTGAAATGACAGATCTTTGAAACAATCCAGCCTAAGAAGCACCTGATTTTGCGTGGCTCAGGAGGTAAAGAGGGTTTTCACTTTGAATGGTAATGTGCCGTTGTGTCCTTGGGCAAGACACTTCACCCCCCTTTCCTCCTATGTCCTTGCACTGGTGTATGAATGTGCAAGAATGCTGGAGGGGCCACACTTCCGTCAGTCTGCTCCAGGGTAGCTGTAGCTGCATAATTTAGTTTACCACCAGAGTGTTATCCCTCCCTCAAGGGATAACCTGATTACTAATCTCTGTCACCTGGCCAGGGCTGTGCAACTTCTACATATTGCTAATAATTCTTTTAAAAAAGGCCAGTTTGAATGCTGGCTCATGCTGTCCTCACTCTCTTCTGTAACCTGTCTTTGTCACAGTATAGTTATCATGTCTGAGTCTAGTTTTCTAAGTTTGAGTCTTATTTTCCCAGACTGGTCCAGTACCCACTCTGTCTGGGTGCACTATCCAGTCTTAGCCTGCTATCCAGTCAGTCAAGCATTCCCTGGCCTTCAAGGTACTCCCCGGACCTCAAGGTGCTCCCATGAGGTCAGCTTCCCTGCTTTCCATGGGGAAAACCTCTTCAATTTCCGCAAAAGGGTCCCACATCCTCTTTCCTATGATCTGAGCCCCAGCTCCTCTGTGTTTTTTTTTTTTTTTTTACAATTTTGTTCTGTCCCTACCGTTGACCTGTCCTGTGGTCTCCTGGTCCCTTTTTGTTTTTGGGTTGTCAGGAATGTGTCGTGAGGGAAAAGAGGGAGGCGTGTGGCTTCGTCCACTCCCCCTAAGTCAAGGGTAGGATGACCTGATTACCGTCACCTGACCCCGACTGCGCAGCTGCTGCACGTTGATCAGTCTTTTATAAAAGGTCAGTTTGGATGCTGCACAGCATAGGCTCATATTGTCTTCACTCACCTCCATAACCCAGGCATTGTGGCTTCCCTACCTGGACTCTGTGCTGGACTCTGGTTATGTGTTCGGGCTTTTGTAAAACATGTCTTATGTTCATGTGTGTTTGATTATTAAATTTTCTGTGTTCTCCTTCAGTACCGTGCAATGGAGTCTCATTACTCTCATCCCTGACGCCAAAGCATGAATGTAAGAATGACTGAATAATGGATATTAACATATGCATTTGCGGTGTGTAAATTGATTTAAAAAATGATCAATTAATTAATTGATAGTAATTGATTTTAATTGTTTAAGAAAAAGTTAATGTTTTATAATGAGCTTAATTTATTCTACCTCTCTTTCCCATTGGAGATTTTCAGTCTCTCTCTGATCTCAGAATCAGCCAGTGACTTAGTCACAGTAAGTCTTGCTGGAAAAGGCAAGGCCAGCTTTCCTCTGCTCATCCAATCACAAGCACAAACCGGCTCTCTCTTCAAGGTCCACTTCCATATTACAGGGCCAACTAACACTCTGCCACTTAAACTATGAATGCTAAGCCTGTACTAAGCACACTGGTCCTCTCTTCTGTTGGACCTTATCTGGAGAACGTTAAGGAGTGACCATAGATCATCCATGTTGTTTACTCCAGCGAACATCCAAAACATGTTTTCGAATTACCCCTGTTGATGAAAATTTATGCATTTTCCCTGAAAATGCTTGGTACTTTTTAAATGTAAGGTCACTTTGATACTTGTAGTACATCTTGTTGCAGTGAATAGCCAGCCTATTGTAGTGTAATGTGAAGCAATGTAATTTACTGCTGTGCTTTGGTGATTTGGAGTGCTATCGTGAAACAATTGTACATAAACTCCACACACAATGCTGCTTTATGCATTAAAGTTATCCTGTGTTATACCATGCATACAGATTATTAATTGGCCAGTGGAGGAGCTTGAAGAAAGTAAAGAAAAATAATTTTTGTGGGACAGTTAAGGTTTAAAATATTTAGGGTGTTTCATGCCAGCATCTACAGGTTGATCTTAATGTTTAAACATCCACCCTTTTCAGAGAGTTTCTTGAACTTTCTCTCGGGGTCAAGGAGTACATCTTATAGTTTGTGCTGATATAGTTTGAGCATTTAGCTAAAACACAACCATCATAACAAACACAACTGCATCAGTTCCAACATGGCACACCAACAACCTAGGTATTCAGACATGAAAGGTTTCATTCTTGCCTCCATGTTGAGAAAACAGGGTTTCAATGGTACATGCGATAAAGAGCAACATGATTTCTTGGAAGTCAAGTTTTGGAATGAGTAGTGGAGGTAGAGGGGGTGGAAAGAAGCAGAGCAGGGGCAGTCTGTTTTCACCTTCCCTCCTTTTCATCCCACCCCAGCCCACTCTGTACTGCTCCCACCCCATCCTGCTTGCTTACTCCCCTCCTTCCTTACTGTAGCCAGCCACAGACACTTGTTTTTTGTATGACGGGGTTAACCCAATGAACAATCCTGTCTGTCTTCCCCAAAATAAGCCAGTGGGAGAGGGAATACCGAATAAGTCAGGGAGATTGGAGCAGTGAGGTGCACAGCCCCTGGTTATAAGTCCTGGGAGCGGGAGCCCAGCCTGCGTGGACCCTCAGCCTCATATCCACAGCCTCGCTGCCTGCTTGACTGAGTCTCACTCTGTTACTCACTCTCTCTCTGTCTGCCCTGCTCCCTCACTCCTTCCCTCCTACTTTCCACCCTGTAGAGCGAGAAGGGCTCAGATTGGGAAGGTGCTCCTCAGACCTGCATGTGGACTGCCTGAAGAAAGCACAAGAGAGATCATCTGCTCCCTCACTTTCACAAACTCTACCAAAAACCACATGGATGGACTTCTTTGTTTTTTGCTGGAAACAGAAAAATAAAAGTTAAACAGACCATTTGCTCCACCTGCAGTTGAAATATCCTTTTTTTTCCATTTGTTTTTTTTCTAGTATTTTTTTTTTTTTTTTTGTGAGTAGCGCTGGAACCATTCAGGGTGCAAGGTTTTGACCAGGAGGACACCACTCCTCTTTTTTGGCTGCATGTTCCTTGAATATTTGATGCCATCGCATCCCATGGGAGACACACGTGGCTGAAGAAAAGGAGGGAGGTAGAAGAGAGACCCACCTGAAGATCACACCAATCTCGCCCAGTGCAACCACCTGCCCCTCATCACTCTGAGGAGAGAAAGGTAAGCTCCATAGGATCTGCCCTCACATTTGTCTCGCTGTGGTAGTAATCCCGTGTTCTGTCATCTCTTGTCTTTTCACTGTTTTCACGTGGTTGCAGTGAACGTGATAGGGGCCATAAGAAATACAAGGAGAGAACAGGAAAAAAGTAAAAATTTTAAATCAGACGATGTAATATTTTAGTTATGTGTACTTACTGTACAGAATAGTAGCAACTAAAGCGTTGATAAAAGTACTGGTAGTATTGTTATTTGTTTAGTCGATTCCAGGACTCATAGTGTATAGACAATTATCAACATATTTAAATTAAGCTGTTTGTCTTCAGTTGATTTATACATGGAAAGGCCTGCCTGTTAGGAATATTAAGACTTAATTAAGAATAAGTCAGATCTTGGGTTCTACTGTGTGTTTGTGTGGATTTGAGGTGTTGTTGATGCACTCCTACCCACATACAGCTCCAACTTTTGGTGATGATGTTCGGATGGGCGTGGTGTGTATTTGGAGAGTAGAGGGGGGTGGGGTAGTGGGATATGTAAATAGATCTGGCTTAGTAATAGATTATCCATGTGGCTAGAGCATCTGTTTGTATGGGAAAGTAAATGTGTATATGACCGGAACTGTGTGTTTACTAGATTAACTTTATGATGTTGAAAGTTTAATTTAATTTCATAATGTGACTGGAATGTACCACTGTATAACTATATTGGAGATGGACACATAGTCCTATAATTTTTCCTCTTCCTCTATTCTCTCCTTGTCCCTTCATTTCTCAACTCTGTCCATGCAATGTTACACCTCTGGCATACTCCTGTGCATTCCATTGTAACGACATCCCTCTATCGTAAACAGAATAAGGAGCAACATCCATGACTCCTCAGGTATCCTGAATGACCCAATAACAAAGCAGAGAGCCTCAAAAAGAGTAGTGAAAGTGAAAAAAGAGAGAGGACGAACACATTATGAGGCTTAGTAAAAATGACCAAAAAAAATGAAATAAAAAATTCATGCTTTGCTCAGGGGATACCTTTTTTTAAATCATGTGTTTCAATGCAATAACAGCAGGGTTTTTAAACAAAAGCAAGAGTCAGGGAGAGAGCAAGGTGTAGAAAAAAGAGAGAAGTCTGGAAAAAACAGTGGGCTGGAATTCTGAAATCCAAAAACATTTGGCAGCGCCTCTCTATTTCACTGGCTTACGGCAAGAAAACTCAACAGACTTGTGTGTATGTGTGTGTGTGCAGACACACATGCTTGACTGAAGCATGGGTGACTGAAACTGCATGGATATCAAAATATGTTACACAATCTTCAAGGAAAAAGGGTGAATGGATACACACCAAAGTGTGAACTCTTGTCTCTCCACTGTTCAAAGTAATATTTGTTCATAAGATTCAAGGCCTCTCATACAGATTTATTGGTTACCAGTCTAACTCCCACCCCCTCTTTTAAAGAATCTATACATCAATAGATTTATGCTCCCCTTTTTTACGTCTCACAGAACTCCTGGCATTTTTCTTGGCACCACGTAGCTGTTTCCATGTCTGGCATGTGGGTGATGGCAACATTATTTTGTTACCATAGTGACCCCATGCCATTTCCTATAGGATTCCCTGTTTTCTAAGAGGTGGCAACTGGGCAGGTACAGGGAGGCGTGGTACATTATTTAACCACAACTAACAGCCTCAAACTGCTCTAAGCATGACCAACAACTCTAAGCGTGACCAAGCACATACAAACAACAGTGAATGCACAGCAACACACATTGCATAACTTATACCATGTGCAATACAAACACCTACATTTCATGGGTTTAGCACTCCTTACAGAGACACAATTCCAACAGATTTACACACTCACACTGTCTGATGCCAAGTTTGCTCAAAAAGCCCTGAACTTCTCATACCGCACTGGTGCTACTTTATAGGCCAGAACGTGTTGAAGTTGGGACTTTTAAGACTCCAAACTTAACATCAGCTCTTCTCTTTCTTCAAATAGTGTTGATAAGATTATATCAAGAGCGTGAGAACAATGGTTTGCCTTCATAAATAGATCTGTAAGCATTTCATTGAGCTTTCATCCACATGAGAGCAACACAACAAAGCGACAGTCAGCAGAGAAAGTACCCAGAGTCCTTAGATGTAAGACTTCAGTTATAAATAGCTCCTTTCATGAGCACATGCTTTACTGGACTATGAATAATCACATTTATCTTTCACATTCAAAGGTTTGTCTTGCTTCCTGAAAAAGACAACCAAGATTAATTTGGTGATGGAAAAACAGTGACTTTAATTAAGACAGCAGGATCTCTTCATGGAGTGCACTAATGCCATCTGTTTTTCCCTCTTGCCTGCCGAGTACTTTACACCATTTGACCACAAGAGGGCAGAATGTCAAACAGTTGACTATTGCACACACAGACCTACGTGTGGCCTCATCATCATGTAGTTAAGTGAATCATTTTTATGACCTTCATGTCTGCAGATTGGTCAGGATTAGGTCAGTTGGGTGTTTCTACGTTGGGTTCATATCAAATAAGCTTCCTTTTATTTCTCTGATTTTATTTCCTTCACCCCCAACAACACTACTGTCCGATTTAAAGGTATCACACTTTCACTGAGTAGGACCTTTCACCCTTGGTTTTGCCTCATGTTTATTTGACAGTAATTTAATGCATTTTTCTATATGCTTTTGCAAGTGTCTGAATGTGTATGAGAGCTGGGCAAACACATGTGCCTCTTTGCAAGCAGGAAATGAAGGGGAATGCCGCTCATTCCCAAGAAACAGTAAAACGCCCAGTGATTCCTCTACTCCCCTGGGAAACAAACACTTCAGAACACACATTTAACTTTCTTTATAAAATTGCCTAAATAATCCATATTTAACCAAAATGTCCCTCTATTTTTTTTCTACTTTTTGCCCGCCTGAAAGACAATATCACCGATCACCAGACAACTATAATCCAGTAATTTTCATATAAAGTAATTACCTGCTCCGCATTCAATTTCCTCCAGCTTATTACTTGAGCATCAACTCAAAATGAAAAAATACTATCTTTAAGTCAGGATGCTTTGAATTTTAGTCGACAATGAACCCGCAGAGGGTGAGCAATAATAGAGAAATCTCATCCTTTAGTGTTCATTTGAGGATTTCCAAAAAGGAGAACTTGTTTTTTGAGTTTCATATTCCTTATGAATCCATTTAGGTTAAGGACAATAATTTACACCATTTTAGTTAAATATGTATTTATACTCTCAAATTAAATTCAGTGGAGTTAAAATTCTGCCCATCATGTGAGATTAATTTGTTAACGTATGAAACCCAGATTTTAATGCAGCATTTGTGGATGTATTTGCAACTGATGATCTGTAATGGACCTACGTGCATGTGCTTCTTTCTCCCTACAAACCCCTTCCACTCAGTCTTTCCCTCTTTTTCTCTTGCTTCTCCCTGTCCTTTGACCCCAACTGGTCTGTTGGTCAACCATCAACATCAACTGGTCGACCATCCTCCAGGGGTTGGGGCCTGCTCGAGGTTTCTGCCTAGGAAAGCCAGTTTTTCCTTGCCATTGTCACTAGTGTAATGCTCCTGGGTTTCTTCTTATTTCTTTTTATTTGATCCATGCTGGGCAGCTGTGGCTCAGTTGGTAGAGCGGGTCGTCGAAGGGTCAGCGGTTCGAATTCTGGCTTTGACTGTCCACATGTCGAAGTGTCCCTGAGCAAGACACTAAACCCTAAGTCCCAGTGGAGCCTGGCAGAACCCCTGCATGGCAGCACCCGCCCACTGGAGTGTGAATTTGTGTGAATGGGTGAATGTGAGCCCAATGTAAAGCGCTTTGGGCACTTTTGATGAAAAAGCACCATTTGTGCATGTAAAGTGCTTTGAGATGACTGTTGTTGTGATTTGGTGCTATATAAATAAACTTTGATTTGATTTGATAATGGATGTTTTACTATGCAAACAATGTATAAATAGAGTACTGTTTTAAGTGAGAAAAATACATTTTGCTGTTTTTTTTTGTCTGTCCATACTGTGGCTTGGGCCACTCCCCCTCCCTCAAAGGATCACCTGATTACTGATCCTTGTCACCTGTCCCCAGTTGCGCAGCTGCTGCTCATTAGCAATCAGTCTTTTATATAAGGCCAGTTTGGATGGTGCACGGTATGGGATCATTCTACCACTTTTCTTTGCCATAATCCAGACATTGTACTTTCATTATTTGGACTGTTTACTGGACTCTGACTCAGCCATCTTCAGATTTTGTGTTACAAAACTTGTTCTCCCGTCATTCTGTTTTGATAAATGTCCTGTGTTCTCCTTCAGTACCATGTGTTGGAGGCTTGTTTACTCCCATCCCTGACATTCCTGAGTTGTAGTCAAAGTGAATGAAATTAATCAGCCATATGTGATTTTTTTTTCATCAGCAAATTTAAACCAATAACTGCAGTGCAATAGTAAATATAGGTAGTATGTCAAATTTAATTTTTAATTAGACTCAATCAGACTTGATACCACAACAGGGAAATTCAAAGGTCAAGATGGCAACAGAATGAAGTCCATGAAAAAATGTACATCCACTATCCATAGTGGATAATACAAGTTAATGCAGAAACTGATAAATTAAATAAATAAAATAACCAAAACAACAAAAAAAATATACAAGTGAAGCAACCAAATGACATGCAAAGAGGAGTCTTTCTTTGGTTTTCTTCTCTGCCCTTAAGATTTAGCTGTTCTGGTAGACAGTCTGTCCTTCCTTCTCTATAGTGATGACCGAATGGGGGCTCAGAAGGGATACTGGGATTAAAACCACACAGACTCCAGCTCTGTGGTGGGTTGACCAAAATGGTCAGTGGAGGTTCATGAGGAATTCCGAAGTCATAGTGGAGTTGACGCAGCAGCACTGTTTGCCTCTTAGCCTGGTGATGATGACTCCATGGTTTCAGCTCATCCTGTTCATTGGGAGGTGTTGGATCAGGAGCATCAGCAGGGCAGAACTCTTTCGTGGGTTCCTCACTGTTGGCAGGAGTTGGACTCAGGAGGAGGAAACACCATAGACTTATTCTGTACTTAGCTCCTCACTCATATCGCCACCATTCAGACACTAAGAATTAAGATTTGAGGCATCAGAGGAAGTGAAGGAGTGGGGCTGCATAGTTCAGTTGGTAAAGCACCGGGCTGGTGGATAGGGGACCTGGGTTCAATTCCTGGGATGAGCGTCCAGTGTGGGTCCTTGGGCAAGACCCTTCACGCTACTGCCTACTGTAGCCACAAGGGGACGTGTGTCTCATTGTGCTGGTCAAAGCCCGGTTGTGTCTGGAAGGGCATCTGACGTAAAAACTCCTGCCAAATATGCAAATTTGATTCCCAGAAGAGAAAAAACTAAAAGGACTCATTAAGAGGAAGTGAAGGAGTGGGAACAGCAGAACAGTCAGGTTCTGGTGGACTTCTGCCTCATATCCCCACCCTTCATGTGTCTGGGTTTAGTGGAGCCTGTTCTGATGATTCAACGCAAAGGTCATATCTTTGGTTGGTGAGGTCAGTAGAGATCACAGGAGTCAGTAGACTGGGAATCACTCCCATAGTGATTGAGATATGAGATTTTAAGCACTTGTTCTTACCCGTAGAACCTGCTCATGGATGAACTGGATCATGGTGTTTCTGATTGAGTGGGAGTAGGTCATTTGATGGATCTAAATAGGATCGATGGAGATCTGGTCCTTCACAGCCCTTGTAATGTCATCTCTAAGCTGCCCATTGATGGAAATGTTTGAAGGACGCAACATGTACAAAGACTTCTGTAGATGTCATAGTGAAACCTGGTATACGCTGAAATCCAGAAAACTGTACAAACAAAATCCAGATGTACTAAACTGTTTGTACACCTAAATCCACACGCCATTCGTTACACATATGCAAATGAGTACCGAATGGGGTTCTCCAGGTGGGATTCTCCAATCAGATGACCTCAAGATGGAGGTGACGGTGCTCTCATATGGCACATGTGGATGACTCAAGGTAAATATATATTGTGTATTTGTGAAACTGGCTCAGCAACAGTCAGATGCAGACGCCTGTCATGGTGATGACACCGCATGTCTTCCCCCAGCTGTGCAGGTGTCTCACGAACTGCCGTGTCACACCCAGAGGATAATGGATGACCAACTTTTAAACTGACATTAATCAGCATTTATCATGGGTTCAGCCCAAATAGTCTCCCAGCCAGAAGCAACACCATGGGTCCAGCATCTAGTTCTTGAGGTGCAAGAGGCACTACCGTTGTTCATCTGCGTATCTCTGATATGCACAATACGTTGATGGTTATTAGCTTTTTCACATTATTAAGAATTCCATTATCACCTCTTAGTGTCACTAATGGGTCAAGAACACTGGAAACGTTGATACTCCATAGCTATGGAGTTGGCATGGAGCACTGCACATTACCACGGGCATTTTACTCTTGATACATCTTGAACATGTGTGGAATCATTCATATGCAAGGTTTTTGTATGTATGCACATTTTGTATATGAGGCCACTGGACCTTTGGGAGCCACCTCCATTATCACCACCTGTAGATTCAGGAGAACCCATGGCCCTAATGGCTCCACTTCTAATATCTTAATGAACTTGGACATTTGGGATGGTTACTTATTTTACAAATGCCACAGTGAGATATCATTTGTGCAGCCGCTTTTATTAAACTGAAAAAGGACACTGACAGATCTTACCCTTATAATATCTCACAAAGAAACCTGAAACACACTGATACTGATAAACATTGTTTCAGACTAAGTAGAGATAAAATCTCTAGGTGAACCACAAAATTATTGAAGGCAACATGCCTAAATCTAAAAAGTCACGGAATGTTCTGTTTATATCGTCCTACACCAAACGAGCTCAACATAATACACGAGTGACTAAAAATGTATTTATTTTTTATGTCATTCTTAGATGTAACATCATGAATGTAGCCATAATAACTAAAAACTAAAAGTAAGGTGCAGATAAAAATGCAGAGGACTGCTTTTATGACACAACTTTGAGGCTGTGCTGCCTTCTACCTGAGGGGAGGAGGAGTTCCTCTATACGAAGAGGTGAGGACAGCAGGGCCCAGTTCTCTTTAGTCTGCGGATGAAGTGCAGGCACTGGTTGGCTTTTTTAACCAAGGAGTTCATGTGTTGGAATCAGGTCAGGTTGTCAGAGACATGAACCCCAAAGAATTTGGTTATCAATCTCAGCAGTAGAGTCACAGTAGAAGTCAATAACCATTATTTGGATTTTATTCATGTTCAGGATCAGGCTATTTTGTGAGTGAGAGCAGAATTGACAACAGAAGATGCTGCATCAGACACACACCTGTTTTTCCTGTAGGTATTTTTTGCTGCAGGTCCACACTTCCTGAATAACTGATGGTACTCTCAAAAACCAGATTCGGTGTCCGGGGATTGCTATGGCTCCCGCCATTGACTACTACCCAATCCACTTAGCACCTGACCCCTATGGTAGCCTTTGTGGGTGGTGGGCCCACAGGAGGAGTAAGAGAGTCTTGGCCAGGCTGGATCCCATGGGCAAAGGCCCGACCACCAGGCATTCGCTCAGCAGCCCCGACACCAGGCCTGGCACCAGGGTTGGGCCCTGGCTCAGCCTTGCTTGGTGACATCGTGTTCCTTGCTGTGTCCATCCGTAGAGGGTATTCAAACTGCTTTTTGGGCTCATGGGTAAATGACTGAAAGAACAGGATCTCAGATGAAGGAATGTTCCTTCCTCCATACCATATCCCTAGCACAAATGTGATACATTAGAGTTTTATTTATGTTATTGAACTTGGGTAATATACAGCTGATTTAAGAAGTTGAACTGGACCAGTCTATACCTTATCACAGGGTTGCTCACACTATAAAACTGCAAAATATATTTATTTATAAATATATTGACAATTAAGACTATTGACTATATAACAGTATATTACTATATAATTGATGATGTCTTTGTATATTACTATATAACAATATGGGTATAGCTATATCTGTATAGCTATGGATCTGTATATTACTATATATCTGACGTTGTCTCTTTATTGATCTTTACTGTTGCACTCAATCTGTTCTTTTCTTTA
>JAPTHA010000003.1:7088308-7104437 GCA_029814585.1 Gymnapogon annona
TCTAATTATTTATATGAACCATGTATGTGTGTACCTTGCATTACTGCATGAACCCATATTGCTCAATGCAACTATGTGCATTTTTTGTCATGGCCTTACTCTGATGCACTGATGCGCCGTATGTGTGCACAGAGTTGTAAAATCTCTAAAAATGTTGTTGTGCGAGTTTAGTAAACACACCGCTTTATTGACTGTCGGACTATTTCCCGCCAACATAGTGATGTAAGAAGAATATTTACTACATTTTTACGCAAGACACCAACAGCAAATCAAAGGGAACTACTGGACGCCACGTACGTATCGGATGCCGTGTAATGGACCGGACTGGTCAACTCACTAGCTTGCTTTAGCACTCGGTTATGCGCGCATGCTCATGCTCAGACCGACTGTCAATCAAGTGACCAATTTGATTCACTTCATGATGATAGGCTGATGGCTAAATTTTAATGCCATGCGATCTACCCACAATACCTTTGTGATCGACTGGTAGATTGCAATCAATGTATTGACGTATTGCACCCCTGCCTTATCATTTTAAAGTCGCGGTTACTCCATCTCTACACAGGTTCCTCCATAACCGTTCCTCAGTGGTGATTCCTAGATCTCCTTCCAATTTAGTGCTGGAGCATGGCAGCTTAAAGTGAATGAGAACGGACCTGTGGCATTAACCAATCCGTGTCAAGTTTGGCTTCACTGGGGCCAGCTAGCGGGCTTATAGCGCCAGTGCATGCACATCTTTTGATTGTATACGTGATAGAGAGAGCCAGAGCAATGCAAAGCTGTGCAGAGCAGACCTGAGCAGACACGTCAGTGTGATAAACAGGAAATAAGGAAATGGATCATTTGTGTAGCACGACAAGTTGCTTTATGTTTTTCAACCCACAATGGCTGAAGGAGGCGAAGACATTATTTGGTTGCAGATTTGGGTTACAACGCCATTCTCAAAAGTAAGCAATATTATTGTTAAAAAAATATATTATTAGTGAAATATTGTTACTCTGATATTATTCTATTGTTGTACTTGACTTTATGTTCAGGTGATGTGTTTTGGTCTAAATGCATCATATGTAGAGCCATGGATCAGAATTATGGTTTTAAGCAGTGGATTAAGTCGGGTAGGACATCACTGTAGGCCCAGTTCTGAAATGCGCGGCCCGCCACTGGAGAATACTCAGGGTAATAAATGCAGTGCCAAATCCAAATTTCTTTAAGACACTGAGGAGAAAAGGAGTATTTGTTGTTATTCAAATTTTGTGTATTTGTTGTTGTTTTTGTTATGATTCATTTCTCTGTTTTTATCGGACACTGTGTATCCTCCTTACACTTTAATTCTCTTGAAACTATATCTGGACGAAGGGGAGTTTTTCCACTGGGCTGGCAGCAACAGAGGGACTGAAAGAGAGACAGGGAGAGCGAACAGTGGGGAGGCTTAGCAGCAGCCTCTTGCCCCCCCACACTGACTCTGTCAGCAGTCACTCAGTTGATGCAGGGGGGCTTTGACTACATGGCCTCTGCAGCTATAAGACAAAACTTATTACAGGCACGCTTAGGAGGCACAGTGACTTTCATCGGGGCATTACCACTTTTTCCCCTTTAACATTTCCCTTTTTTTCAACTTTGTTCCGTCTGTCCTATTCCTTCATTCTTTCCATCAGCTTCTTTTACAGTCATACACAACAGGCCGACTCCTCTTGAATCGAGTCCCTACTTTTTACTGAACTCAAACTGAAACCCCTGTGGCAAGGCAACCTTGTTGTCCAATGCCAGACAATGCAGTCAGCGAGGCCTGAACAAGGCACAGAAACAAAGCCGCGAGAAAAACACATATTGAGCAATGCTTCCTGGAGTAAAATCTATATTTTTCCACTGGTGTGTCAGAGTTTTGGGGTCGGCGGCTTGTGTTTTCAAAAAGAATTCAACAGGAACAAGAGCCTCAGAGCTCATCCAGCAACAGCGCTGTTCTTTGTTAATAGGATATGACATTTTGCACTCTTCCACATTGGCCAAATTTTCCTCGGTTTGACTCAAGGAAGTGAGAGTTTCCCTCCATGTCTCCTGACCTTCCCAATAACTAGTTTTCGGGAAAAAAAAAACAGGGATTCCATAGAACTGAAGAAAGCCAAATAAAGATTATTTGTATACATAAGTATAGATTTTCACTAACAGGAAATGACTAAAGCTATACATTAAATGGGATGATTAGTGTGAAGTACAGGAAGCCTCAGGTTTTACAGTGCTAAAGTTAATGTCTGTTCAGGTTGTTGAACAAATGAACATATGTGTAGATTTATTTGGCTTTGACTTTGAACTGCGCTACTTTTCATTCTTTCCCCTCAGCTCACGGTCTTAACAAAATTTTGTTAAGGGCTTCCAAACATACAGTGTTGGGCCAATTCTTAACAGGGGTCAACTCCTCAGTATAAAACTCACAGTATCCACCCTTTTCATCTTATCGCAGACATACTTTCCAAGTCAACTATTTTTATTGTTTCACTACAGATGCGAGACCATAGAGTTTCCTCTGATGGGTAAATATTGAGTAAGAGGTTAGAAACTGAGACCATCGGAATAGCTCCAGACTTTGTTATTGTTCAGTCTGAGCTTGGTTTAGATGTGTGAGTTGGCATTCATTAAAAAAATAAAAATAAAAATAAAAAAGAGAGGAGGGAAAGACAGTGTAATTATAGTGTTATGATCTGCCTGGAGCATAATTTTTGAAAGATTTTTATTTCATACATTTTCTGCTCTAAGAAATGGATGCCTAGTATATCACACATCATAATGTCTGCTCACAGTTGTTCCAGTTGCACAAAGTAACTTCATATCTACGAAACCGGTTCCGAAAGTTTTTCTATAAATTGCTCATGGGAAACCTTTGACCAACATGCCTTCTAATAGAATTCAAGACGTACTTAAAGTAGAGTCAATACTTATGCTAAAAATGGGTTCATGTGACCTATGAACCTTTATTATATTCACCTTTATATTATTAGCCATCCAAAATGTCTTGTTGTAACATTTCAGTGTTAAAACTGGTGTAAAAATAAGTGAATTAAAATCACTATCTGCATACATACCAGTATTGTGTCTACATAATACAAGGAATGACTCATACCCATAAAGAACCAAAAATCCACTGGATATCAAAATCATTTACTGATATAAAATGATAAACCACTGTTCAGCCATTAATTCTACCAGTATATCTAAATAATTGGTGTAATACAGGTGGTCCTCGGGTTATGTCCGAGTTCCGTTCCTACGCCGGCGATGTAACCTGAATTTTGCCGTAACTCGAAATTAACCCTTTAATACACCCCAAATAACCCCTAAATATCTGAATAAATAGCCAAATATTGTACATGTTTTATATTTTTTTTATTAATTCAATAAAATAAAATAAAAAAATAAGATACTGTACTGTACTTGCTATCACTGCTGGAGGAGGAGGAGGAGGGGAGGCTGTGAGAGCAGGTGCAGGGTCTTCTGTAGACACTGAAGTTATACTTTGGTTTAGTACTTGGAGATGTCCATCTGGAAGGAAATTTTCCTCTTTTCCTCCCAGATCTCACGGTAGCACTGTACACTGTGGTGATCACAGTAGAATTCATAGGGGCTGAATCCATCACGCGGTCTAAAATACACTTTGTCCTTAATAATGGTCGACACGGTCGTCCGACTGAAGCCTAAGGCTTTATCAACGTTCGACGGTGTCTCGCCTTTCTCCAACCGTTTTATGATGTCCAGCTTTGTTTCCATCGTAATGGCTTTCCTCTTGGCTGGACCAGCATCGCTAGAAAATCTTGCTTTCTTTTTTGGGGCCATGGTGTGAAAAAGGAGGGTGACAAAGCCGAGTATATGATAATTATGGAGCACAAACACAGACACTACATACGCTACACAGCAACAGTATGCGGCTGGACACAAAATATCAGACGCCATAAAGTACGACCCTGGCTCCAACGCTCACATTTTGAAGTGTCCTTTAGCAAGACACTGAACCTCCCAGAACTGAACCTTAATTGCTCCCAGTGGCAGCGCCTTGCATGGCAGCAGCTGCCCACCACCGAGGCCAATGTAAAGTGATTTGCCTTAAATGTTATGAAAAGTGCTATATAAATGCAATCCATCCTTTTACTACAGCCACTGGCAGAAGCATGTTTTTTTTCGAGCAACAGGTGCTCATTATTATGCAATTTACAAAAGATGAAATATTGATTTTAATCCTCTGATTTTAATCCTTTTCATAACTGCTTTAATTACTAATACTATTTCTATAAAATATATGATCATATTTATTCTATTGATTAATGATGTGTTAATTTGACCTTTTTTACCTGGTTACACTACACTTTGTCATCGCCCACCTGGATGACACCTAAGCCAGAATCCTGTACATCAACTTGAGCTCAGCATGTAACACCATCATCCCCCAGAGACTGAGGGAGAAATTGTTTTTTTTGGGCCTGAACCCCGCCACATGTCTCTGGATCTCAGACTTCCTGACCGAGTGTCTGTCTGTATTGGAAATAATATCTCCAACTCCATCACGCTGAGTACTGGATCCCCCCAAGACTGTGTACTTGTACAACTGTTTACACTCCTAACACATGACTGTGCAGCAGACACAGTGGAAAGAGTGGAAAACATCAAGTTCCTCAGAGTGCAGATTTCGCAGGACTTGACCTGGAGCAAGAACGCCTTCGGAATCAGGAAATGGGCCCAGGAGAAACTGCACTTCTTGAGAAACTCAAACAAGCCTCTCTCCCTACCAGCATCCTCGGGACAGAGGATGCTGGTACAGAGGTACAGCATCTACAGAGGTGCCGGGGAGAGTGCTCTCATGTACTGTATCGCAACATGGTACTCCAGCTGCAGTTTGTCAGACAAAAAAGCCCTGCAGAAGGTGGTTAGGGGAGCTGAAAGGGTAATCAGAGTTTCCCTCCCCTCTGTCCAAGAACTTTGCTGGAGCTGCTGCAAGACCAGGGCTCTGAACATTTTCAAGGACCAACCCTATACACAAACACCTTGAATTGCTGCCATCAGGAAGATGATTCCGGAGCATCAAAGGAAGAACCAACAGAATGGTCAACAGCCAATCACATTATCTGGACATGTGTTAAGTTACAGCAATTTTGGGACTCAGAATTCTGGAAACTCACATGACACTGTATTGCATCACCTTCGTTCATTTACTCAACTCACATACATCACATAATGCTCCCAGCCTCATCCAACAGCACACTCAGATATCACATATTGATCGTAGCATAATCTAACTCTGTAGATAACAACCCCCCCCCCCCCGTAGGATTCAAACATGAAATTTTTAGTCAAAGTCCTGTAAGTGTCTAGGTTGAGAACGAGTGCGAACTGGTCGTGGAGACCCACGAGACTGAAGAAGTTCAGGTTGTAGTGAGGATGCAAGGGTCCCTGGCAGTGCCTCTGCAGGTGTGGCCGAGGGCGGCGTCGAGACTGACCGAGATGTCCATTAGGTTACAGAGGAATCCCGCCAATCTATTGTCATGGCTATGGATGTGACCTCTGGTGTGTAAGCGGAGGGTGATGTATGTGTGGGGTGTGGGATTTTCCGGAAGTGGCTTGAGTGCTATCGAGGGCCATCACTGAGCTAGAAGGAAGCTGGGCCCAGCTGATGGGTGACCTGAAGAGGAGAGGACCCTCTATGTGGGGGCTGCATACCTTCACCCAGTCAGTGTCATTGATGCTTGGTACTCTAGCACGAGCTACTAGGTTGTCAAACCTGTTCTTCATCCACCTCTGCTGGCGAGCAACGAAGACTTTGACTCCACAAGGTTGTTGCTGAGGCATCATAGGGCTAACCCGGTCCAGGGGCAGATGGAGCTCATGGCCAATTATAAAGAACGCTGGACCCCAGTTGTAGTGTTGGGTGGCCCTGTAGTGGAGCAGTGAGTGTCGGACAGCCTGCATGAAGGACGGTTCTTAAGGGACTTGTGGAACCGTTCAACACCACTGTTAGCCTGAGGGTGATAGTGGCTAGTGCGGACATGATGGATTCCCTTTTCTTTAAGGTATGTGGTGAACTCTGCAGAAACAAACTGTGGGCCATTGTCAGTGGTTATAATGTTTGGGAGGCCCCAGTGAGAGAAAAGGGAGTCAAGGAAGTCAATTATGACCCAAGATGTCACAAAACCAGTTGCTTTGATCTCGGGCCATTTTGAATGCAGGTTTTAAGTGACCACCAGGAAACGTTGATGGTGGGGCACCCCCTGCATCTCTAAAAATGGACACTGTGATCTTCTGGAAGCAAACTGGGTGGTGAGCTCCTCTGACAAGGGTGACCAGATCTCAATAAACTAATTGTGGGACAAGGAGCATATTTGTATGGGACAATGTGAAACAAGTTATATGTAATGTCTATCTAAGTTTAAAAAAAATATACACTTTTAATGGGGAATAAAGTGCTTTTTTTAAATTCATATAACATTTAAATCAATATTTTAGCCAACAACAGGATTATTAACCGATGGCAGCATGTGTCCCAACTCTGCTTTTCAAACACCATATTGAACCACTGAGACTCTGGTGTTGAGGTGGAATGAAGTTCAATCTCAGTGTATTGATGATTTATTCATTCAGTCCTCCTAACCAAACTGCTGACCAACTGCACTGCATTAAAAAGGCATAAAATGAAACATGAGATAAATAAAGATTAATACAAATCAAAACCAGTCAGGAGGGAACGAAAAAGACAATTCAAATAAATCCTCAGTTTTGTCTCTCACAGCAACAGCTGCAGAAGGTCCCACACAAGATGTCAATGGATCCGCAACATTGTTTCACGTCGTGTTCCCCACCTTGTGAAAAGGAAAAAGAACTCTGGCAAACTTCACACAAAACTGTTAGAATCACCTTCCACTGGCGAACTCTGTACATAACAGATCATAACATATAACATAACATATCATCCTCTTCAGAATTATGACTTTGACAATTAAGAAAGCTTTTACCAAAAGCTGGTTAAAAAGTGACAAGCCAAACCACGGGCATGGGATGGACATATTGGACGAGATTAACAGTATGGAGAAAATGACTTTCAACCGATAAATTAAAGCATGGAATTACTGAATACTGACCGATCCACAGTGCAGTGTCTCGTCTGTCTGAGCATATCTTGCATACAACTTCATCTTGTGGTTCCCCATTTTTTTTCATCCGAACTAAATTTAAGTATTTCCAAACAGGGCTTGGTTGGTTGCTCTGAAATAGTTTTGCTTATCATTTTCTCTGTGTCCGAGTTGGCCTATTAACAGATCCATGTGAGAATTCATGAGACCAGCAGCTATGTCAGTACTGGATAATTCAACAATTTTCATACTCTGATGTCTTTCTGATGATGCTTCTATATTGTGATTGGAATATTAATTGACTGTCCCTAAAGGACATAGACATTGTTGAAACAACGTCTAGGTCAGGCAGGACTAACAAATCTATGGACATTGACAAATCGATGGACATTGACACAAGTATTACTTACCTTGATCCCTTCTTAGCCATTACCAATTGCCACAGCTGAGTCAGTGATAATATAACTGCATTGATCCTTCATCACATTATTTTTCTGAATTTGTACCCAAATATAACCCATCATTAGCCACAGCAGTGTTGCAGTGTAAATACAACATAATAGTTTGTGCATTTGAGAACCTTCGGTGGTATTTTTAGCATGGATGAGGGTCACATATACATGGACAGTTCTATGAGCTCTTTAGGTACCACTAAACAGCCTGTCAACAAAACAACTGGGTCGGTATCATTGCTTTATAAAGGTGCTACAGGTAACAGCTTCACATGCAGGAGACACAAAAAAAAAACAGATGTCATTCCTCTTGTGTGTTTGTGTCTTCTGATGATTGATGATCATCTTTTTGTCATTTAAATGGTAACCTTTTTATCTGTTGTCTGCAGCTGGTTCTGTAGAGCATGCTGTAGGTTCATAATGGGAAACGAATGATAAAACAGTGACAGTGATGATGATCTTCAGGCATATAGACTTAGACTTCCTTTATTGTCATTACACAGACACACACAATGAATCTGGTAACAAAATGTCATAGATTGGCAACTAATAACCCAAAAATAAATATGGAAAAAACAAAAGTGCAAGATTGCTGAAGTGAATCCAAAGCCATAAGTGGCTGGAGTGCAAGGTAACAACACACACTGTTAATATAAATATGAAATAAATAAGATGGACAGTAACAATGTAGCAATGTAAACGGTACTATAAACAGTGAAAATACTGCACATCAGTATAAACAGTACTATAAACAGTGTAAATATTACACATCAGTGTAAACAATACTATAAACAGTGTAAATATTACACATATGACATGTACATGATTAAAGTTTGATTAGTCACTAATAAATACTGTATGGGTATAAAACAGCTAAATCCATAAAGACCCAAATAAACACTCATGGATGTGAAATACCGTTCTTCATATTTTCATCATCAGCTATCACCCATTTGGACATTCAGAGACTCTCTATGTTTCCATGGAAACGCCTCATCTTCTACAACATTGATTCCCCAGTAAAATCAATGGAGTCGGGTCAATGACAGTGGATGAACCCATTGGGTTTATGTCCTGTTAATGATGTACTTTAATGAAAAAGTAACTTTTCATCAGGTTTTCATTGTTTTTTTGTAAGCTAACCCTCGGGCATAATTTCAGCATGATGATTAAAAAACATGATTAGTAAAATAAATATAAGAAAATACCTTATTTTTTTATTATCACATTTGTGATAATAAAATGACAAATGTGATAAAGCATTTAAAAGAGGTTAAATTGTGAGAAATGGAAGGCCTGTAAATATTGTGAACAAAAAACATGGCTTCTTTCTCATTTCAATAGAATGTATTATCTCTGGAATATCTGTAATGATTTTTAACAGTATAACATAAAAGTTACTGAACATGATAGGAAATGAACATACATTTGACCATGAGTAGCCTCATGTCCTTTCACATAAAAATCATGCTGACATCTTTGACTAGCAGGTGACTCCAGATGCCCACCACATGGCTACAGACATCTGTAAGTCCTTTTTCTTGCAGCCTTAAACAAATCAGCATGAGTTGCCAGTTTCTGCCCAGAAAAACACCTGAAATTTAGTTTGGCTCAGATAGTTCCTCAAAGGGATGGATTTAAGATGACTTATCCCCTGCAATGGATTGCCTGGGGCCAGTGAGATGTTTCTTTTGGAAGAGTTATTATGTCACACAGTATTATGTATCAGAAGAACTCAAGTGAAGCATCTAGAGCTTCATACAATCTTGGAGGTTAGTGATATACACTTATTATGGCTAGTTTGATGTAAAATCAGAAAATAATGCATAGCAATCAGACTAAACATAAAATTCTGCTTGAGTTGTTATTGGCCCCATGAATTTTCAGTGCAGGGTGCTGGTTCCCTCAGACTTTAAGTTTAAATGGCCTTGGCTTAAGAGACTTAATCCTTTCTGTACAGACTTTGAGCCCATTGAGCAACATGTGTTTCATAATGCAATGCTCAGGGGCATTAGGCAGTGTACAACACAACCAGTTCTTCAAGGCTTTTGTCCTAATCATTTCCTGTAATCAGCTGTAAAGTAGTGAAACGATGAAATGAAAAAGCAACTTTGTACTCATTCCAGCTCATTTGAGGTCAATGCTATGTGAACATTGTTTTACTGTGTCCTGTGGATATGGCTCTAGTCCCAATTTGTCTTCTTTCTGATTTTCCCCACAATGTATGTAAAGCTTCTTGGTGTTAGACAGGAGACACAAAGCAGTTTGGCTGAAAAACAATTTAGCTGAAAACTCACATTTTCTTTTTCTTTTCTTACAGTTTCCAATGTTTGTGAAATAACCATTAAAATTACTCTAGTCTTTAATGAACATATACACAATCAGTGAATCAAATACAGGGAAATTAGAGTGCTATCACTGAAAAAAAGCAAACTATGATGATATTGCAAAAAAATGTGACAATTTGCTTAAGAAAAGTTCAATACAGAGTAAAATACATTTTGGAACAGCCACATTAGTAGCCCTTAGTAGTGTCTTCATTGGTTAACGTAGGTGGTGAAAAAGAACTATTTCATTGCAGACGCATGACACTTCAAGCATCTGGGTTTTTGAAAAGTGCTATACAAATGCAATGTATTATTATTATCATTATTATACTGGAATCCTTACACAAAATGACTGGGGATAGATTCACTGCTTGCTTCTTCATAATGCAAAATTTTGCTGGATTTAATCTCTAAATATAAGCATTTGCAAGTAAACACAAAAGCAAGCAAATAAGGAAAGTAAATATTTCAACAGCTATATAGAGTGTCAGATCAAGCATGATAATCTGCAGATACTAAACCTGTGGAAGATTGTAGAGATTAAGAAGTTGCTGTTGGCTCCGGGAACAAACATGTTGCTGCACAAAGCACTGAAGAAATGATCTGTCTTATTAAGACAGGTCAAAGATTCACATGGCCTGAATTAAAAGCGTAGATGTTCTGTAGATGATAAATAGTAGAATCAGACGATGGAAATTAAACATCCTCTACCTGACATTGTCCATGCAAGTCTGTGATTGTTTGGACAGTGAATGCAACAGAAGTACAACCACTTTTGGGAGGATGTTCTTTGGCCAACCAACATAATACTTAATTATGGAGGGTTTTGAATCAATTACCCTCGCTTTCATGTGGTCTGCAGATGGCTATTCACTCTTTCCCTGCTTTTATGCTCTTTCCTCTGGCAGCCGCCAGCAAAAAACCCTGTTGTGTTGCCTCATTGCTAATTTGAACCAGAGAAGTGGTCATTTCCTCACAGTCTGCTCTACAAGCCGAACCGACAATCAGCCCGATGGAGCCTGAGCTTGGAGGGCTACCAAAGCCAGGCCGAAACCACACAAACTGGTGTCTTCTTGACATGTGGTGAGGGTGTGATGGGGATATGGGAAACATCGGCAAGGGTTAGGAAGGAGGGATGTGATGGATCCATTCAACGAGAAGGATTTTAAGAAAAAGGAAGAAAGGAAAAAGTGTAATAGGTTGTAACTGGAGGAATTGGGCAAAAAAAAGCTGATAGTATCAGATCTAAAGGTAGAAGAAGAAGCTGGAAAGACAAAATAGTCTGAGAGAACTGGGTTTGTTGCAACCATGTGGCGTCTTTGATCTGACCGAGGATTTGAACCAGTGTCAACAGAAACATGCAGGGGCGGTCTGTTTGCTCCCAGACGCAGATCATTCCTCCACGAATTACCCCGCTTCAGTTCACAGCAAACTCCTCACCACTCAGTGTTTGTTTACCCTGTTGGGAACACAGGGCCCACTCCTCAAGTTAAGCAACAAGCTGGTTAATACCTCCAAATTCTTGCAATCAGCTAAACTCTCTCTGCCGTTAATCTCTGGGGTGAAGCAAAAGTCTGAGTCGTTCTGAAGATTCATAGGTTGTTCCATAGATTGTACTGCAACACAGTCATTTCTCATTTAGCTCTGTATTTCAGGATTCATTCAATCTCCTCCAATCTGTGTAGCAAGCTGGAAAGAAAGGGAATGGATAACAAGGAGCTGAAGGAGAAAGACAAGGATGCAGCAATGCCCACTACAGATGGTTGTATAGAGAGAATGTGTCTTGAATTGTGCATCTATGCCTGATGACAGCTGATTCAAACCTCTTGCTAGAAGTGGAGACACTGAAGAGTCTGACGCTTGTTCATGGTTTCACTACAAGAAATGCAGTGGCAAGCCAGGAATTTCAGACCTGGGCCTGCAGTGATGTCCTACCCGGCTTAATCCACCTCTTAAAACCATCATTCTGATCCATGGCTCTACACATGATGCATTTAGTCCAAAACACATACAACTGCATCACCTGAACATCAAGTACAGTTAGTACTTGATGTTATATTAGTCTACTCAGTAGACTAATAACAGAGAAACAAATGGAACTGACATCAGACACAGGTTTAGACGTGGCATTGCATCATGCCGCAGTCTGGTGTCGGCGACATCATTAATAATAGATTTTAATAATAATATTAACTTGCTTTTTGGATCCTGCCACTCAGGTGTACCGTACGTTCATAGTTATCAACTTGAAAGTGTTGGATAAGTCATTTTTCCTAGTGAGTGTCACCATCCTCTGTACAGTGTCTAGCTTTACTTGTATAGTTTTTCTTGAGAATGGTGTTGTAACTAAATCTGTGACCAAATGATATTTTTGCCTCATTCAGTCATTGTGGGTTGAAAAAACTAAAACAGCTTGTGTCTGCTCAGGTCTGTTCTGCACAGCTTCGCATAGCTCCACCTCTCTCTAATGCGTATGCAATCAAAAGACGTGCATGGACTGACACTATAGGCCCACTATCTGGCCCCAGTGAAGCCAAACTTGACGCTCATTGGTTAATGCCACAGATCTGTTTTCATTCACTTTAAGCTACCAAGCGCCAGCACTGTCGCTTCTGAAGGCCTAGAGGCAGATTTTGGACCCTGACAACACATGATAGTGAATAATGATTGGGTAAAAACTCTAGCATAAACCCCACCCTCCGAATTTCCCCCTGGGGCTAGAAGCTGAGCAACCAATTTAGGAAAGATATGAAATGAAGAGGATAGACCATGGGGAATAATTTAATACATATTTGTGGAAAAAATATATATATTAAAAAAATATATTCCTGATTATGTTTAGGCCAGCAGAGAAGGCCTTGCTGGCCTTGAGGGTCCACCACTGAAGAAATGTCTATTTAGTGAAGGGCTTCACCAGTAGAGCAGATCTTACTCATCAATCTTTTTATGTTTGAAATGTTTCGAATGCTTACAATGAGAAACCCACACCACACTTTGGAGTCATGCCACGGAACCAAAGCAGTTGTAGAAGTAAATACCCAAACTGCTGTTTTCCAGACAGAGCAGGCAAAACAACTTAATTAGATAAACTCACTTGGGTAGAAATTTAGTCACTAGAGCTGGTGAATCATTTAGCAATGGGAAAGTAGGATGTGATTTTGACTCACACGCCAGGTGGACTGAAATGTCACAGTTTGTCCATACATGCACAGAGAACTTCAGTAATGCTGCATTGTAGTGGAAAAGTGAAACTAAATTGTCGTGGTTTTTGCAGTACAGACAAGGAGAAATGGCGGCGAATGATTTATGATTGATTGGTTATTACAGCTGTCAATCACCTGTTTTTAATATATCCAAATAACTAATAAACCATCTACAAAAAAACTGCAGCTTGATCACAAAGCAGTTTGATGAAATTCACATGAATAAAAGGACAGCAATCATATTGTAGAGAAATTTATTGCAAATTTACTTTGAACATTTACTTTGTCTCAGGTCACAAATGATCAAAACAAATAGGAGAGTAAGACTTTTGTCTTCGCTGTTGTCACGGTCTGCTTATGGGGGGCTTTGGGGCCTCTCTCTCTAGTCTACAAATCACTTATCATCCGCTTTTCAGGACTCTTTCCCCAGACTGTGTATTTCTCTGTGTCTGTATTTTGTTAATAAATGTGTTTTTGGTACATTAAATAGATTTAAGAAATTTAGCAGGATTTTTGTCTTATGAAGAATAAAAAATAAAACGTTAATGTTAAAAAAAAAAAAATAGTCGTTTGGCTCTTTGGGTGGTGACTTGTCATTGAGGTGATAGTGGGTCCTGAAGCCAGAACGATTGAGAACCACTGTTTAACTTTTCAAGGAGGTAGCATGGCAAAGTAATTCTTAGACAATCTTTTCATGCCCTCAAGTGGCCAAAAAATAAATGCATGGCAGTTTAGTCCAGTTTTTCTTCAGAAACCTCCAAGCAAAACAAAAGTATTGACAGACGACATTAAGAAAACCATTAAATTATTAATTTAACCTCCATGTTCAATTTTTCAAAAGATTTTTTGAGTTTGTAGAAGTTAATTGTATTAATTGTTCTTCTGTGATGTGCATTCAACAAAACTAGAACAAATATCCAGATGCAAAGTTTCAGCTGAGAGGAAAGAAGAAACCAATTACTTATGGGTTGCTTTTAATTTGCAGTGTATCAGAAAAATGATAAGAATTGTAGATCTGTATGCTTCAGTTTTTCTCGGGTACTTTGGTGGTTTTCTCAGAAGAGAATTAAGGTGTGCACAGAAGTTAGTGCGTTCTTCAAAACAGTTTTGTACAACTAGTACAACTGTTTTTGTTGTTTTCTGATCTCTATCGCCTCCTTGAGATCAGAGAGTGCGAGCACAGCACCATCAACCGAGACGAGGGGGTCTACAACCTCTCCCGCACCTGGGACACCATCCTCAAAAGGACACCAACTGGCAGGGGGTGTGGCCACCCTGACAGAAGTGTCAAATCTGTCAGGATGGTCACATGACTTAAAAGGAGACACAGAAACACTGTACCACTGCTCTGAGGAAGGCGGCAGAAGCCGCCGAAACTGTCAGCGAAAACAGAAAAGATAACAACACCAACACGCCGTGACTAACAAAAACATTTGTACTAGTTATAGAAAGTACGGCAAGAAAAATGAACTGCATCGAAGTTTTGTACAAATTGCAGAAACCAGAAACTTGCAAAAGTATGTCACTTGCTCAAAATAGACAGTTCATTCCTCAAAAGAAAAGTTTTAGCATCAATGAAAATGTTAAAGCCATCAAAATGAAAAGTCTTATCATTAAGGAACAAGGTACTCAAATGGCTTAGTCGTGTTTTCATTCTGATTGTCTGATCTGAAAGAGATTTTTAAGACAAAAAAAGTTACAACTTATTACCATTTGTAGGGAAACATTTCCTTAACATTTTACTGATCTTTGCCATTCTACAGTAATTTGTTCACAGCACTGCAGTATCAACCCTTGAATACATGTGTACAAATACATAAAGCGTCAATCCTGTGCCACAAAATTTCATCAACATCACATCTGATATCATCCCTCTCTATGCAGCATGGAAATTATCTCCTTGAATGGCAAATCCAGCCTCTGCAGGACTCTGCAATTTTGTTGTATCCAGTTCCATGGCTGCAAGCAGGGACAATTGGTTATGTGGACATCTCCTTAACTCAATCATAGTTCAGCTCAAATGGCAATTTGTACAATTGTTTCATGCACATTTCATTCCTTCTGAGCACTCTATCATTTGTGACAATTGACACTGAATCAATATCCCAAAAGACAATTTCAGTAATGCACAGTAAACACAAACTGTACTTTACTGTTCAATACAAGGTATGACACAATACAAACCTGTTTCCCAACAAAATGTCTGGACCGTTGAATTAACAGTGGATTTCCCAACATTTGGCTGCACCTGCCAACCAGCCTTGGCCATGATTCACAAATAGATCCACAAGTGTAGCCCTGATTTCATCAGGAATCTGTCTTCTCCCTCTTCCTCTTCTTCTTCCTCCCTGCTTTCTCACCCCTCTCACTCAATGTTTGTACCACACAATTGTCGAGAGAGTATATAACATGTATCAGTATATGCTTGCCGATTGAGAGTTCTATGAGATTCAGTTCTTAGGGATTATGAAAAGATGGTTCATCATTTGTTACAGCTAATGCTTCACCAATCTTTTAATCAGCAAAACTCTTGCAAGTAATGACTTAAGCAATTAAGTGAACTATTTGTTTTGTGGGATTTTTGTGGGTGCTGTCTAAGAATTACTTTGCCTGCTGTTGTTAGTATCATTAGTTTTGGTTGATATGAGAAACGCAAATGATAATGTCATGAAATAGCAGAGAATTGAATGATAGCAAATGCTTTGTGTCCAAAAGCAATTGCAATTTGATCAATGCAATGACAAATGCTACTCTGATGTTCAGATGACTTATTGTTTTGGAGTTTAAACTAATAGTTATTAGAAAGCTAATTTTGTAATGAGAATAGCACCAAATCAACTCTCTAGGAGTGGATCAGCCAGGACATGAGTCTTGAGGGATGCAGGGGAAGGTCAGCTGACAGGCATAATGAAGCAAAGAAGTGCACAAACAGCCATATACTCTCACATGGAGACAGTAACAAATCCAGACCCCTTCAACACATGTTGGGAATGTGCAAAGATCCCCTCCAAGTTGGCTAAGTGGACACTAGTAGTGCCCTA
>JAPTHA010000003.1:7108715-7120124 GCA_029814585.1 Gymnapogon annona
CCATTCTCCCATTCTCTATCTGTCTCCCTCATGACCTTAAATCTCCATCCAAACCCAACAACTGCATATGCGGCATTGCATTCCAATGACTGTTATTTCGGCATTAAGTCTATTTGCTCTGTTCTCAACGTAGGGGCTGTGAAACGCCATCAAAACAGACCACTCTCATACCACGCAATCCTGATCTGTGCTAGCATATCTGAGTGAGTGCAAATGTGGTGCAGGGTAATGAAGGTGTTGGATAACCACAGCTTCTTGACTTAATGTCATGCATCTTTTTGAATCTCTTGATGATTGTCCCATCAGCTCTTTTTTAGATTCACTATCATTAGCAACCTCATACTTTTTTGTGGGTTATTTTATTTATAATACCCTAACAGCCAGATAGTTTTAGTTTACATGACCTGACTTTGAAATTGCTCATGGATCATCTGCTGCAAATTGTATGAAGGTCCATCATTTTTGTAAGGAGACATTGTAAGGGCTATACATTATAATTTAAAAATGGGCCCCAGAAGGACTAGATTTTCACTTTTTACAAATTATTTTTGTTGTTATTAGTCTATGTCAGCACAAAGACAACTGGCTGGATAATAGACTGAGTTAGACATTCATCAAAGAGGCAGTAATTCAGTGTCAGAATCCACATGTTCACCATGTAATATTTAGTGACATCTATTGGTGAAATTCCAGATGAAGTGATTTTCCCTCAGCTCACCCTTGTCTACGGTGACCACTGGAAACATGAAATATCCCTTGTTGTAGCCTGTTTGTATTGTCCAAGGGACTGGGTGGGGAGAGAAGGGGCAGGGGTAGAGGTAAACACATGAATGCACTGCATACTGAAATCAAACTATTAAAAAGTTAATAGTATTAACACTCTTAACTGGAACAATTGTACGTAACTGTTGCAGTTGAACTACCACAAACACAAGTACAATACAATGTAAGTCTTATCAACAACCCACGACTCAATGGTGTTGATTTGAGACTTAAACCATTGACTAAAGAGGGACCTGACACTTAGAAGGATATGCCTACATAGAAATGAATGACAAAAATATGTTTTACTAATAAAATATCACTTCTAATGCCAAAGCCAAATTGTGGTTGTTATGTTACACTAGAATCATGTCCTGATTTTACAGCCAATAGCATTATCTGTTACCTTCTCTATTTTCACTGTCAGGCACACATCTATAGCTGTCGACATGCAGGTAGTCATATCCACCTCCATCTTTGCACGCAAAAGGCTCAAACTACTCTACATTTTTACCCACTATTAAAAAGACATTAGATATGATTTACAGAGAATGCACATTGTTATGCTGTTCTCCTTTATTCCAACAGCCACAGACTTCATCATCAACACACACACCTCCATCCCCAACACATTTATGTTTTTTTGAACTCATGCTTGGAGCATAAGTCGATGTCTCCTCTGCTTACATACATGAAGAGTGTTGTGGTTTTCGCTCCTACTTCTCCAAACCTATGTAAACAGTCTGGCTTCCAAACCATACAGAGTCGCGCTAAATAGGCAAGTCAGACAGGGCCTGGGGTTATGCTTTCTCAGCAGCGGATGAGTGATTTGAAAGGAAAGAGAGGTTTTGCGGGCAATTTACATACGCAGGACTTTGAGGTGATTTTGGGGTCGTTTGTAGGTTGCCAGCAAGCCATTCCTCTGGCTCTCCACAGACTATCATATCTCTATTTGATGGCCTTCGATCGCATGTGCTCTTTTAGACCTCTTTGAGAGTGATGTGAAACTTTGACAGTGAAAATGAGGGAAATATGTTTGCATTTACAAAAAGAAGGGAGGGAAGCTACAAAGAGGCCAGAAGAGAGGCAAAAGACAAAAACAGCAGACATATAATCCATAACCATTGTACTGCATGCCTTTACAGCACACATTTCAGGTTTTTAGAGGACGCTCATACCCACATACACATACTCATATGCTCATACCCAATTCCCTGCGTTGCCCGTTAGTGTAGTATTGCTCAACTACAAAACAATGGCAGAAGTCTTCCATCTGGTTGCAGTTTGTATCCCGTGCCAGTTTGAGTGGGAGTGAAACAGAGACCTCCAAGGGGCTTAAAACAACAACAGCTCACAGTCAAGATGACTGGTTGCATATTTCCAGCTACTGTAGCAATAAACACAGTTGGTCACACACTGTCTCACATACACACATTGGGAGAATTTGTATAAGTATCAGATTGATACAACTTAAAAATCTGGGGACTGATTATGTTCAAGGGGATGTCAGATTGGACAAGCATTGAAAAGTCATTAAAATTACAGATCGCATAATGAGACACATTGAGGGAGACTGACATGAATGGAACCCATGGCACATGTAGCAGTGGAATGTCCCAGGGTGTTTTAATGGAGTTTGTCTCTCCACACCTGTGGAACTAATAGCGAGTCACTGAAGTCAGATGTGCTATGAAAATATTTGGTGTAATAAGAGAAGGAGAGAAGGGGGCGTGGATCAGCAAGGAGGTTCATACCTAAAGACAGGCGTGTAGTTTGGCTATGGCTGAGGATTTCCATTAAACGGCAGGTTTGAGAAACAAGATAATTGCTCTAGCAGAGGTTCTACAGGCTGAACCCGATCTCTTCTGCTCTGTCCCTGTTTCTCATGGATGACCTGCATGCGCTAGAAACCTTAAGACAAAAACAGCATTTATGCATGCTCAGAGAAGAAAACAAATGCAGTTGCTTGCTCAAAATTACCCACTCTATAGCATCAGGAGGATTCGTAAATATAAATGCTACTGTTCAACTATGCACACACTGGCAATTTTGCTGCCAGCATATCCATACCATTTAATTGATATTGCAATAATTTGTCTGTTTCAAATATGTTTTGAAAGTTTCAGCAATATGTGTCATCAAGGTTCCCAAAACATCTTTTATTGCCAATTACACCACTTCAGGGCTTTCATTTTCTCTTTGTTTTCACCCGGCAACAGTGCTATGCCCGCAAAGGTTTTATGAGGTCAGTCAGGATGAGGAGCCAGAATATGTTGTGGACATGGTCCTGGTAGCATTAGAAGATTTCCACTGATGCAAACACTCCACTTATTGCTCCCCTTTTTTTTTTCTTTGAAACCAGTGATGGCAATACTTGTTTAGAAATGTTCAAGTCCCTTTTACTGAGTGTGAGTTTTAAGCAACTAAGCCAGAAACTGGATTTTATTAAAAAGAAAAATATCCACGTTTTTGTTTAATATAGATGTTATTCACTGTGTTGTTGTTTTAGCAAAGTTATAATGGTTATACAAAGGAATTTTCAATCCATATATGCATACAACTGGAACATATAGGAAACAGCATGGAAAAAAATAAAACTTTTATTGCCATGGTTATCACTGTGTCTTCAGAGGAAGAAGGTGGTGAGTTTGATTCTGACATCAGGAAACATTCTGGATTTGCATGGGTTCTCTCAGGGTACTCTCACTTCCTGCCACCATCCAAACGCATGGGCCCAGTCCCAATACTCGCACTTGCACCCTTGCACCCCTCAATTTCGCGTTCCCGTTGAAGGGTGCGAGTGCGTAGGGTGTGAGTGCGTAGGGTGTCCCAATTCTCCAGAGTGGCCTTTAGCCCCACCCCCTTTGCACACTTCTTCCGCATTTCGGCGAAGTCCGCATCGATGCAGGCTTCGCAGAAATGTAGTGTATTGTGTATGTAGTGTAAATGAAGTGTATTACCCACAATTCATTGCTGCGTGTGACGTTTTGACTAAAAAGACTGAAAAATGGAGATGTTTTGCGAGCGAGCTACTGCACCGCAAAATTTTTTTTTCAAGTGTAAGTATGGAAATATTTTATCTTTTATGACGCTGTACATGTGTAATTACTTTCGCAGTTTACTTTGTTACTTGGAAAGATGCATTAAATATCTGCTTAAACATATTATTTAACTGATTACCCTACCGGTGTGTGTATTTATGGACAGTCTGTGCTAACAATTTCACCACTTTTTGTATTCAACAAGTCATAAAACAGCCATTTTTACTTTTCACATGTGCAATTAGTTTAGAATGTAAATAAATAAATAAATAAAAACCTTACCAGTTATTTACCCACTCCTCTACATTTGAAATCATACAGCCACCTTAATTAAATGACTAATCACTAATTTACATTTCTTTAAACGTGTGTGTTACAAAGAATGACGGTACACAGAAAGAGTTTAATAATAATAAAAGTTAATAATAAAAGTTTTAATAATCTACTTTAGTTTTTCTTTCCAAACAGTGCCTGTGATGCAGCAGTAACAGCAGCAATAAGGTAGTACAAACAACACTAAGAGGGCTGGTAAAAAAAAAAAAAAAAAAACATACCTCTAAAAGTCACGCGGCAGTAGCAGCAGCAACGCGGTGGAAAAACACACCACTAACAGGGCTGGTTAAAAAAAAACAAAAAACATACCGGTAATTCGCTTCTTCCTGGTCAAGTGAGCCGCTGGTGAATTACATGCGCGCAATTTGTCTCACGATTACGGTAGACGGCTCTTGTTTCTGTTGCGGCTCGCAACTTGTGGCTTAGTACTAAAGTATACGCAGTACTAAACCCATACAAGCCAGTTCCACAGGGTTTGCTGGAAAAAATAAGAGCAAAACACCTTTTAAATTATTTTGGGAAGTGCTTTTATTTTTAAATGAAAACAGAGCGTATCTTATCGTCGCGTTATCAAACCAGATCGGCTCGATAACACGACATAATCTGATTCTGTACGAAGTAGAATTAAAACTCATTTAACCTTCTCAATGTGTTTCTGTTGCGGCTCGCAATTACGATTGTCTACTGTAATCGTGAGACAAATCGTGTGCATGTAATTCACCAGCGGCTCACTTGACGAAGAAGAAGCGAATCGCGAAAAAAAAGCATACCGGTAAAAGTCAGTGAGAGTCGTCCTCATCTTCCTCCTGTGCATTGAAATCATGGTAGTCTTCCTCAGCATCAGATATTCTTCGCCACACACTCTCTCAGTCTCTTTTGTTGTCACTGTCAGTGGCAGAAATTGCCTCAGGATGAGGCAACGACGAAATTGCCTCATCCTGAGACAATTTCACTCCTGAGCTTGTGCTGTCCTCTCCGTCACACAGCAGACCGGCTTTTCAAAACCAAATCCATTTTGCTCCCCATACCCAGATGAGTAAATACTAGTGTTGCCAAATTGAATACTCCACTATAAAATAGTTTGGTATTAAATTTCCCATCACTTCAGTAATTATCCAATGGTAAAATTCTGTATTTCAACCCAGACTGACATATCTCTAAGCAAGGATTTTTGAATTAAACTGACATGGAGCTTGACCTTCCGACCAACCAAACAGCATCATGGTTAGTTTAAATTTCTTATCCACAGTGAGACACAGTGTTGGGAGGCGGGAGGTGGTGATGGTCTGGTGGCTTTTGACAGTCTGCCAGTTACCAGTTAGATACCAGTAATGGTGAAAAGCAGTCCGCACCTTCAAAGAGCGTCAAAACTATTGCTTGCTGTGACACTGTTGTACAGTCACATTCGATCCAGATACCGACTTTAAATCCTTCCATAAATGTAAGATCACAAGGTGTGAATGGAATGGTGAAGTCTGCTTGAGTGACTATGTCTTACGGGGAGCCAGAGTGGAAAACCAATGTTGAGATGTCAAATTGTGTTATGTGATCTACCTGTCAGCCTGGGTAAGAGGAAACAAAAACCCTCCTTCATTTTCCCAACGATTTTTGGTCAGCAGACCTGAGCTCAAAGTAGGCAGACAAAGGGCTAAATAACTTAATGAATCGAGCTCCATTTAAATTGTGGCACTGCCCAGTACCATACTTCTCTTCCCCTCACCCAGACTTGAATCTTTGTCCCACTTTGATATAAAAGATAGAATGGCTAATATGAAAGAAATGGATAGAAAAGAGGGAGAAGAGAGGTAGAAACAGGGGGATAATGGGTAAATAATTGAGGAATATGGTTTCCAAAGTTGTTATTTCTTTATGAAGCTGGGAGACATATTCAAGTCTGAAGATCAAACGATGTGGTGCTTTTTATGTTCTCAGACCACAGTGAATGAAGGAGCTGGGGTTTCCCACAGCGGCCTGCTCTGTGTCATCTGAAGAGCTCCGTACAGTGTTCTCTCTTTCTGTCTCTACAACTCTGTCCTCTCTCAGCCCATGTCGCTCCAGGTTCAAGAACTTAACCTTCTGTGTCACTTGTTGAATCATGATTTTACCGTTTTTTAGTTCAATTCACCGAACTCTCTTAAGCGGACAGTAGATAACATCTTCAATCCTGACAGTTAAAATGGCCCATTTTTAAACCTGGATGTTATGAAGCTGCTACCTTGTAGATCAGGGTACAATTGCTTTAGTAGGAGCTGTCTGCAGTACGCTGTCTGGATCAGATAAATTACTGCAGAACTGACTGAGTCGTTTTCAGTTTAAAGTATCAGGTGTTTAACAGAACATAAATTCTGCAGTGTGTAAAGTCTGACAGATCATTAACAAGGGTGTATTTTGGAGGAAATTACACATTTTCTCATCCATGATCTCACTCACATAGATTGGAGGCATCTGCCTGGACTGAGTGAATGCTGTTCGAGATCACACAATCATTGTAATCTGAGTCAACGTTGCCAACATATGTTATTCCAACCACAGTTGGCCAGGTGCCCTCTTCGCTCCACTTTGTACTTATTTGGCAACTGACAACTTGTAAACAAACTTGGTGAAAGAGCAAATCAACACCCATTTCTCCCTCAAATCCCCACTTCATCCCTGTCATTCCTTATTTTGGCGGGTCAATCATTTAGGTTTGTTTGGAGTAATAACATTGCGGAGACTCCCACTCTTGGAGAGGTTTTCTGGAAGGACTGAATCTGACTTCAGGACAGGGTACCTTTCATTTCTTCTCCCTTATTAACGTCCCATGTTCATTCTGCACAGTAGGCCTCTTGTAAGTGAGCGGCACTTAAGTAAAAGGAAAACAGTGCAGCAGCTTCATCGCTTGCATGTTCCAAGGGTCTGTGCTTGTTGTAAAACACACGCATCCATTCTGTTTGTAAAGACACAGGACTGTACTCGTTGTCTGTTTTGATTTATTTGCTCTGCCAATTGTATAGGCTCTGTTTAAGGAGGCTGGTCTCCGCCACCACTCCATCCTCCCCCGCTGTTCTCTACTGTCCAAGGATGTGTCTCATTCTCATGTCTGTGGTGTAAGTTTTATTCCACTCTAACTCTCATATTCCTCCTACCAATCCTCCCGTCCCCTCCTGCTGCCAAGTGGAGACAAAGAAACTGCTTCAGCCTTCCTTTGGTCTGGTGATTATCTAAGTGAGGGCCCATCAATCTAAACCAACTCCAGACTCTCAAGAATGTCCCCTTCTTCTGACTGCCAGGTTGAAGATAAACACATATCTGATTTTGAGGACCAGCCCTTAATGAACCATTAGATGCATGTGGACTGATGTAGTCCCATACTGTCTTATCAAACCATGCTCCATCTTGCTCGATAGCCTGATATGATCTGATTACAGCACCATGCACAGGTCTCGCTATAAAAAAAAAAACAACAGCAAAACACTCCTTCAGTTTTTCTACATTCCCCCTTCATTTTGACTGTAATGGATAATGAGGAGGTTATTATTGCGTCTAGCCTCACAAAGGTTGAATGTGCTGTTTTATTGGCTCTTGGCAGCACTACAGGAATTCCATGAGGCAGGTGAACAAGGAAATGAAGTTCATTCAACACTTCACAATTATCCGAATCTTTGCTGTCACAAAATGTTGATTAGTTTTTTCCTTCTTCCTGATGAACATTTTACATTCTGGGAAGCAGACCAGACACTTTCATAACCCATTAAACATACATTTGTCCTAATTTTTACTGTTTACTGGGGCAAAGATTCCCTTGTTGGTTGCTCCCTCTAGAACCCTCCATGGCAATGTTAGATCAGTGTAATCTTTAATAGTGTGACAGTATTGTTTGCTGCTCCCTTTGATCCTTGTCATTATATCTTGTCCTGTTGCAACTGGAACATTCCATTGTGTCTGATCACCTCCTGATGACTGCACTATGGAGATAAGAGAGGGGAATGAGATCTGGATTTAATAATAAAAAAGAATCGGAGCCCTGATGACATCAATCAAACAAATTGGATCTGAACAGGGAGTAACCCTGATCGCGATTAGTGTCAAGACAAGAGGAGGGGTGGTGACAGTACAGGAGGGAAGGTCAGAAGGAGAAACAGACCAAAGCAAAGGAGAAAGAGATTTTTAAAAAGAGAAGGAAAGAAGGAAAACCATTTGTTTTCATCTCTGTCACTAGTTTTAAGGGAGGAAGTATTGAATTATTCCATGTGTCTATAAGGTATATGTTTCTTGTCCTGGTCCAAAACTCAGACGCATTTACTCTCCTTTTCCTTGTCTGTCTCACTTTCCAGACATTGCTGTTTATAGTTTGTCTCACATTTATCTGGGTTCTGATTATGTGTCAAAATGATGCACAAAACAGCTGTAGTTGAAGGAGGACAAGCAGTATGAGTCTGTGTTGATATGCACATAAAATATTTCATCTCTTATTCTGAGGAAGATCATTTTTACCTCTAATTTGCACAAATTGGTGTATCATCATATGAAAATTCCATTGTTGGTTTTTGTCACCATAACCCCTTATTTGGGCAAGTGACTATTTTTGTTCATTTTCACAAACATGAATAAATAAATAAACAAATAAATATGGGGTCAATCCCGTGCCTCATTGATGTCAAGAAGCATATTTGGTTTAGCATGATTCCAAGAGATTATATAGACATTTCAAAGATGTAAATAGTGAATGAGTAATTTTTTGTTGTAATTTTAGAGCATTTCTTTTGTTGTACGAGGAGGGAGACATTACAGACGGAATGGGAAATCCCCAGCAGGAGCAGAGTAAGTCCCTGTAACATCCTCGTTTCACCACAATCCATAGCGTGTAGACCAGAGTCATTATTAGACCACACACCGGCTATGACAAGAAACCTTGGCATCTTTTGGAATTCTTGTAGAGCACAGTGGGAGAGAGGTATTAAATTTATCGCAATCTACAATTTTGCCACAAAATACCAGTAGATCCCACAGATGAAATTCCAGTTGTGGCACATGAGACCTTTTATCCAGAAAAATAACTATACTAAATTTAAATTATGCATGACTCATACATGTAATGTTTGTCAGTTTTAAAGATAATTCAAGAAGTAAAAATTGGAGTGTGTTGGAAAACTTCACTATATTTTTGACAAAGGTTTTATAACTTTATAGCGCATATAAAAAATGCAAATCACAAGATGGCGCCGTCCTAGTGGCCACCTATAGCAGCAGCTCCGTAACTTTTTTCCTACTTTTTACGTTTTTCTACCCGACTCTTGTGGTCGTGTTAATTGGACTCCTGTACAACATGGACATATGTCATGTTTGAAGTTGTGGTGAAGTAGTAGCTGGTTTTTGCTACTGTCGTGGACCCTGACCTCAATCCAACGTGGTATGGTGAGCCAGTTTGTGTCTACAGCTGAGATGAGCAACAGCGGTGTACACCGGAGAGGGACCTGCATGTCTACAGCATCAGATCAGGCAGTGGGTTGCAGTGCTGGCGTCAGGTACCGGGATGTGGATTAATGTGACGGTTCAACCAGGGTCTCCACCAGTTCGGGTGTGCAATGGCTGAGCGATTCAACCGTTCTACCAAACCGTTCTACCATCGTGATGGAGGCTAACGGCTATGGAATCCACAGCACGTGTACTAGCTGTACGACAACTGGCTCAAAGACTCTTTCATTTTTTTGGTTGGTTGTCCACTGGGGAGAGTGGACTGAAGAAGAGGGGGGGGAAGGGGTTGATGGAGATGCGTGTGAGTGAGTGATTTATCTGTGATCTGTGTTTGCAGTCATAAAACGGTTACGTTTGAACTGTTAGCGGTTAGCAGCTGAGAGCCCTATGCTAACAGTGGCTGCGTGGACTTTTTCACTTAGTTTCTGCTCGGATTACAATCACAGCCCCTGGTTATCGTTATCATCTCTGGGACTTCAATCATGTCTTTGTGGTCCATGTTGTGCAAGAATTCAATTTGTTGTGTATCTGTTCTGTTCTTTTTTCTGTTCTTTAATGCTGCTGTGTATGAAATTTCCCCTCGCGGGACAAATAAAGGTGTATTCAATGTAAGCATATAAGTAAATACATACATGTCTCCTTCATCACTGGTACCTACGAGTGATCATCCATGTGCCCGGTCTGTGTGTACCTCATAGGTACTGAGCAAAATGAGAGAGAGAGAGGGGTACTGTAGGTTACTGTCCATTGCAGTACTAACTGCAGTACAGAGCTTCTGAATGTCCAAATTGGTCATATCTGATGACCACAAATGGATGACAAATTGCATTTTACACCGGTTATTCCAATGTATTGACAGGTCTAGTGGTCCATCTTTCTCAAACATTTTATGTCAGGGACAGGACTTCACCTGTCTATGAAGTACAGAAGCTTTAATGTGTTTTTTTTTTACTTGTAGCAGATTTGTACAGTGGTGACAAACATAGCCACCCCTTTTAATTCCTATAAATACTCTATAGAAAAGATCTTCATTGAAAAATCTTGATTTTTCCTACATACATATACATATCTAATACAGCTTGAAAAAAAAAACAATTACTCTCACAAAGTGTGATTAAAACCACAATTTAAATGCATATTCTTAACGTAATACTTCCATGTGTGTCGATTAGTTCTTAAAACCAAAAAATCCATTCTGAACATTCTCTTTGCAGAGCTACTCCACAAGAGTCCTGAGGTCAAACCAAAGTCACTTACCATTGGTCTAGAAAAGTCATTTTAGCTTGGATGAAGCTGTCTTCCTTTTAGAAACACTGTTGTCATGATATTGCTGCTGATTGTGCCGAGATCTCAGCCCAGCTGCAGATCTCCAGCGTCACATTTAGCTCCTTTTTGTTTTAACTTCTTTAGAGTACAAAGTGTGATTATTGAAACAAGATGCAATTTTTTGGCAAACCATGCCTCTGTCCCCCTCGTTGCTTGATTTTTAACAAACATGTCTATAGAGCCATGTTGGATTGCAAGAAAATTAGCACACCTACCCTGAAAGCACATCCAACATTGTCCTCTGTGTAAAATCAGGCATATTTTGGGTAATGACAATAAATAATCCAAGTATGATTTAAGATATTTTAATGGAAATGTTGGCTCTTTTAACAGTTTTAACAAGTCAGGTATTGTGTTTGTGTTTGTGTTTGGAACACTTACTGGTGAGACATGACCAAATTTATATACAGGTAAATGTGTCATGGCCAGCCTTTGCTGGGGCTGGGCCACACCCTCTCCCTCAAGGGACTGGAACTAATAATCAACACCTGGG
>JAPTHA010000003.1:7141741-7154922 GCA_029814585.1 Gymnapogon annona
TGAATATTAGTTGAAATTGGGTAATTTCTCACGGCACAGCTGACGGTCTCTCACGGCACACTAGTGTGCTGCGGCACTGACTTAAGCAGACACTGTGTGTGTGTTGCTGGACAGCCATGTGTCCGTGTTGTTCCTCCGCTGACAATGTGATGATGTCATCACGACTTGTCGACTCCTCCCAATTTAAGTCGACTTGTACTATGGGAGTTGTCTAGTTGACGTTTCTGTTAATGCCCTAGTAGCAATCATAAATTTTGATGAAAATTGATTAAATTGATGAACATTATCATTCCCTTTCTCACCCAGGGGTCAGACTCTATCTTTTTTCCTCATTAATAAAATGAAAAATGTTTCTGTTCAGCTCCCTGTTTTTCCTCTTTTAATGTATTTTTGGATCTGCAGCTGTAATGTGTGTGGTGATTTACAGTTCAATCTGTTTTATATAAAATGTCACATTGCTCGCCAGGCAAAGCTTTCTCACGCTTACTTTTCACTCTAACTTTGCATGTTATTCATGTTTAATGACTGAAGGATTCTTTGATTCACTTCTCAAACCTTGGGCTTGGTTATGGTTTGTTTTGAATAAAAACAATTTCTTATAAAAATGTAGGAAATTAACAACTTGGGAATTTTCACAAAATACTTTGTTGATGTTATCGAATATAGCCGGAATGTGTGAGGGTATTTCATTTGGTTGGGGTCCTTGTGTTTGAGAGAGCATGTTGGAATTTGGGTCCAACAGCGGCTTGTGGTTGCTGGACAGAGAGGATTGTGTGAGGTTTTTTTTTTTTTTTTAACAATATCTGCAGATCTTTTCAGTGAAATTATTTAATAAACAGATTGTAGAAGACTGTGAACAGCATGTGCTCATCTGATCCCTGTTTGTGGCACAGCTTCTGTGTTGGTCTGTGTGACATTCTAGTTGGTAAGAGAGTATGGCACCACGAGTGGTGAGCACCTGGAGCTGACTGTTAAATTAAATCTGCACCAAAACCACAGACCTCCATACCAGACAATCTCCCCTACCAGTCAGCTGGCAAGTCAGCCAATGACCAAACACTGCTGTCTCTGTTTCATGTGTTCATCTCTCCAAATGGGTTGGTTAAAAAAATGGCATAGTAATACAAGATGGTAGTGAAGCAAACAAAGAAAAAGATTGACATCTCTTTTTTAACCAAAGCATTTTTTAACTCCATACGACAGACAGCAATATAAACAAGCACAAATACATACTGCTGACGCACAACCTTATGACAGCTGTCATTACAGAAAAGCAATCTGAGAAACCTCCACAAACGCTTTGGTTCAAGGCTGTAAAGCAGGATTACGTTGCCACCTGGTTGAACAAAGCAGTTAAACAGACCAGGGGCCTCATGATCAAAAAGAACAAAAACCTGGCCTACTCTTGATACATTCAGATGTATCAAGAGTGAAATGATGTTGGAAATGTGCGCTGCTCCACGACAGCTTGATAGTTGGCATACACACATTTCTAGTGTTTTTGGTCCATTGGCGACACTTAGAGGTGATGATGGAACTGTTAATATTGTGAAAAAGGTTATTCCTCAGAGTAATGTGCACATCAGAGATACACACATGAACAATTATGAGATGTCATCCCTCTGTAACACTGAACCGCACCATAAGAACCAGATACAGGACCCATGGTGCTGATCCTTCCCGGAAGACCATTTGGGACGAGTGCATGACGAATGCATTTAATGCAGTTAAAGTCAGTCAGAACATTTAAAGGTCAGTTGCTGGTTGCCCTCCGGGGTGTCAAACCTGGGGACTCGTGCACAGCTGGGTGAGATTACACCGCGGTGTCATCACCCCAAACTTGACTATTGCTTGGAGGACCGGTCCAGAACATCAGTCTGGACCGATTTGCCTGGGACTGAATGTCCTCCTCTTCTTCTGTCTCATTGTAACCCATATTGTAGATGGATAGATAGATAGATACTTTATTCATCCCCATGGGGGAAATTCAAGAAAAATAATGTAAAATAATCATTTGACCAAGTCCAAGTGGACTCCAACATGGGTCCAAGTCTTTCGTTTAATTAAACACCAGCCTTAGTCTTTGGTTTCCTCTTTGATATCCTGGTGCGATTACGCATGACGTTTTATCCCATATATCTGTGAACAGAACAGATGTATGACGTGGATAATGAATGTATGTGTGTGTTTCACAAATACACAATATATATATTTACTTTGGGGGTGACTCGATCAACCACAGGTGCCACCACCTATGCCGCGTCAGATCGTGTCACCTAGAACAGTGTTTTTCAACCTATTTTGAGCCAAGGTAAATTTTTATTGGAAAAAATCATGAGGCACACCACCAACCAAAAATGTTAAAAAAAATATATGCCCTATAGCTTATATTAACAATATAGTCATTCTTAACAAATTGTCTTGAATAGGAATCAAATAAACAAAAATATTTTATGTTATTATAAAATAATTATACTATATTATATATATATATATAATAAAATATAATAATTTATAATATGAGAAATTATTATTATCTTTTACTTTTGCTTTTTCTGGCAATGCCTTGTAAAATAGGAAGTTCTGTCTGATTATGTCTCCACCTGGAAATCAATACGCCTGTCATTTTCTCAATAGTCAATGGTGCGTCTTTTAGCCTGGTGCCTTATGTGTCATTGAGTTCTAAAATCTGTAAAAATGTTGTTGTGTGATTTTTTTGTGACTGTTGGACCATTTCCGGCCGACATAATGACGTAAGAATATTTATAAAGTTTTTCTGCGAAACGCCAACAGAGAATAAAAAGGAATTGACAATGATCAGACACAAGTTTATACATGGAACCACCAGACCTGCACAAACCAGACCCGGGCACTGACCCAGGTCCAACCCGCAGGGACTGGTCCACACAGGTCCGCGTCCGGTCTGCATACGTCCGGCCCCGGGTCCGTGTCTGGGTCAGGTCTGCACTGGTCAACTCACTAGCTTGCTATAACGCACAGTCATGCACACATGCTCAGTGACTCCAGTGACTGGTCAGACCGACTGTCAAGCAAGTGACAAATTTCATTCGTTTCAGGATGATAGGGTGATGCCTACAATTTTAGGACGTGATCTACTCACAATACCTTCATGATCGACTGGTAGGGCATGATCAACGTATTGGGCCCCCTGAATATTAGGTGAAATTGGATCATTTTCAACCACTGTGTTGCGGCACAGTGGTTGAAAAATGCTGACCTAGAATCGCGTTGACCATCCTCAGTTTGACATCATCTGATTGGGGGAACCCCACACGGAGACCCTGTTTATACTAATTTGCATATTTAAACAGGAGCGTGGAAAGGGTACGCCAACATAAGCCGTCAGTTCCATGCTGGTTGGGATGTACAAAATAAATGTGTGCGGATTTACACGTATGAACAGTTTTGTACATCTGGATTTATTTGTGCAAACAGAGTTTTCTGGATTTCAGTATACACCAGGATTCAGTAAGAAACCCACTTGTTTTTGTATATGAGGCCCCTGATCTTGGTACATGTGGTGGAAATGAACAAACCTATTGTTAAAGCAAAGGCAAGTTGAAATCTGCTGAGTGAACTCTTGGTTTACGCCGAGCTCCTGCTTCCAATTAACTGCAGTGTGTAATTTTATGTAATTTTCAAATTAGAAACTGTCAGATGTTTTTTGAGTTGGAAAAATGCCAGCACATTTCATGTAACTTCTGCATCTCACAATAAACCTTTTGTAAATCTGATGTGAGTCAAACTCCTGCAGAGAATAGTGGGCCCTTCTCACCAATGCTGTGACAATATAAGTGTGGTATGAATTAGGAGATGGAGGTAATTATAATATAATGCGATTAGATCTGCTCCAAAGATGCATAGATTCAGATGTAACACAACAGAGGGAGAAGAAGTGAATCTAGCAGGACACAAAGTCTTTACTCTTTTGCATCCTCAACACTGCTTTATATTAAAGACCTAACACTGGTAAGAAATATGAGTGTATCTTTCAGTGATGGAATGTAACTTTACATAAGTTGGGGGTATTTGTACTTTATTTTAATACTACAGCGCTTGTGGGGGTCTTGAAAGTTTTGGCCCTTAAGTATGGACCTTAAGCACTTTGAAATTTTTGTAAATTTGTGTCTTATGAATATTTGTGAATTTAATCTTATGGAAACAAGTTTCTGTCATAGCTGAATTTTTGAGTATGCTCAAAGACACATCGTCTTGTACGACCAGTGTAAAGCATATGAAAATTTTGATGGTAATCTAGTAAACTAGTGGTAATAGTAAAAATAATGAGCATAACAAAAATAATTATGATAATAATTGACCATCCTCCAAAGGCACTGAAGCTGATTCACTTCGTGGGACAAGGGGCAGTAGCTCAAAACACCCACCAGAGTGAGATCTCATTGCTACTAACATCTGGATGCGACTGGAACTTAAGGGTGGACCTTGATCAGCAGCTCAAGTTCCCACCAGAGATAATTACCACCTCTCTGAGACGAAACGTCATCCTTTGGTCATCTTCAGCCAAAACGGTGATTCTGGCAGAGCTCACAGTCCCTTGGGAGGAAGGACTGGGGGCTGCCTTTGAAAGGAAGGAGAACAAGTACACTGAGCTGGTAGCTGAGTGTAGAGGGGCTGGGTGGTCAACTAGCATTTTCCCCGTGGAGGTTGGCTGCAGGGGGTTTGTTGGAACATCTATCCACCACCTCCACAGGAAGATTGGAGTTACTGGGGAAAAGCTGAAGAGGGCATCCAGGGACTTGGCAGAAGAGGCAGAAAGAGCCAGTTTCTGGCTGTGGCTGGGAAGAAAGGACATGTCGTGGGGGAAAGAGGTGTGCTAGGGGTAGCTGCAGGGGGCGGCAGGGAGACGTCCCTGCCTTTGCTCCACCACCACGAGATGTTCCGGGAATAATGGAGCGAAACATCAATGAAGGGTGGGTCCTGGCTAAATGACTTGCTACCCCATTGGCACCGTCAGAGGTGTGTCAGGCGAAAATGCCATGCAGGCAACTCTTACCTGTGCTATCACCTAGTTATTTACAGTATATAGCAGACTATTCAGAGAAATTAATCAAATACTAATTGATAAAACATGTAAAAGTTGAAGTGAAAGCTTTATAAGTAATCATCTTTTCATCGTATGAACTGCTTAGTCTTTGTTCGGCTTAGAGTCTATCCCAGATACCGATGGATGAAGGCATTCACACACCCATGACTGATTAAGATCATCCACACAGAAATAACCAATTTGGTAAACTGTTTATTGTGTTCTTATTTTATTGTGAAAGGCCTAACCGGAAGTACCATTGATACTGAGTACGAGCTTGGCTTGTGTTAAGTTGGAGAAAGAGATAGAAATAAATGCTATCTAGTTGCTCACCTGAATCCTTATAACGTACAACACGACATGGTTTCAGAAGTGGAGCGGCAGTAAGAGCTTAAACGCCGGGGAGTGAAAATAAAAAAAAAAAAGAAGCAATTTCTGGGAGTGAAAATAAGTTTCACCGGACAGTGAGATGTCGGAAGGAGACGCGGGAGCTAATGCGTTAGCTCCACCACCCCAGCAACAGCCTAACAGCGGTAACAATGCCAATCCACCCCCGAACGCCACATTCACCATCCAGCGTCCCGAAACATTTGATTTTTCTAAGCCACAATAATGGGAAAAGTGGATACGGAGGTTCGAAAGGTTCCGATTAGCTAGCAACCTGCACCTTAGCTCAGAGGCTAATCAAATGAACACACTCATCTACTGTATGGGAGATGAAGCAGACGACACTCTTCGAGGTCAGGCTTTATCAGACGAGCAAAGACATCAGTACCAAGCAGTAAGAGACACTTTAGACATATATTTTGTGCCCAGGAAAAACATTATCTACGAGAGAGCCAGGTTTAATCAAAGAGTGCAGCAAGCTCACGAGCCTGTTGACTCGTTTGTCACAGCGCTCTATGCTTTGGCTGATAACTGCAACTACGGGGCACTTCACGATGAGTTAATAAGAGATCGTCTCGTCGTGGGACTGAGAGACACCAGTTTAGCGGAGAGACTGCAAATGGACAAAGATTTGACACTGGAAAAAGCAGTAAATCAAGCCCGGCAGTCAGAAGTAATTAAAAGGCAACAAACAGACATCAGAGGGGAAAATAAAGGTGACATAGACACCATGTCACTGAAATACAAGAACCAAAAACATCCAGCGTTCAAGCCCCAAAGTCAACCTAAACATAATATAAAGACTAAAGCACCAAATGATAGACAGTGCTACAGGTGTGGTAAAACCCCAGTGCATGGTAAAGGACAATGCCCGGCAAGAGATGTAACCTGCCATACATGTGGTAAAAGAGGACATTACAGTAAAGTGTGTAAATCAGTGAAATCTGTACATGCAATTGAAACTGAAAAATGTAATGTAACACCCATGTTCCTTGGTTCAGTAGACGCAGGTTCAGATCATTGGTGTGCAGACCTTACCATCAAAAATCAGAAAGTCAGATTTAAAATAGACACTGGAGCTGACGTCTCTGTAATCCCTGCCCAGATATACTACCACATAAACCAAAATGAAACAGACTTATGTCAAGCAGATAGACCATTGTTTGGACCCGGAGGTACTCCACTCAATGTTCTGGGTATGTGCAGAGAAACATTGTGTAAAGTTAACAAGAAATACAAGAAAATGTTTATGTTGTGAAGGATTTACACATGACACTGTTGAGCAGGCCAGCAAGTGTAAAACTTAACCTTGTGTCTAGAGCAGACAGCATAGACATAAATATGTTGAACAAAAAATATCCAAAGTTGTGTCAAGGTTTGGGTTTAATGCGGCAACCCTACACTATAAAGTTAAAACCTAATGCTATACCTTTTTCCCTCTCTACACCAAGACGTGTCCCTATTCCTTTGTTGGGAAAAGTGAAGCAGGAACTGGAAAGTATGGAGACAATGGGAGTAATCACCAGAGTCGAAGAGCCAACTGAATGGTGCTCATGTATGGTCCCAGTGCCAACCAAAAATGACGCATTTGTGTCGACCTCACTCACCTCTATGAAGCCGTGTGTAGAGAAAAGTACATCTTACCTTCAGTTGAACAGACACTTGGATCCCTGGCTGGAGCAAAAGTCTTCAGTAAGTTATATGCTAACAAAGGGTTTTGGCAGGTTCGATTATCATCTGAGTCAGCACTGTATACTATATTTATTACCTCATTCAGACGTTTCCATTATAGACTTCCCTTTGGAATTGCCTCAGCCCCAGAGCATTTTCAGCGGAAAATGTCAGTGATCCTCAATGGGCTGCCAGGTGTGGTTTGTCACATGGATGACATCCTCATTTGGGGACAGGATCAACAGGAGCACAATTGCAGGCTTCACACAGTGCTTCATAAATTGCAAGAGGCAGGTGTCACACTAAACATGGATAAATGTGAACTGAGCAAACAACAAGTGAAGAGCCTTGGCCACATTCTGTCCGAAAAATGAATCCAACCAGACCCGGACAAAATCAGAGCTGTAAAAGCGATAAAAGAGCCGTCAAATGTCAGCCAAGTGCACAGCTTTCTAGGGATGGTCAACCAGTTAGGCAAATTCATCCCTGGACTGGCTGAAAAGGATAAGCCCCTGAGAGACTTGTTGTCAAAGAAAAATCAGTGGATTTGGGGTTGCGCTCAACAAAAGGCATTTGAGCAGCTAAAAAATGACCTGACTTCAACACCGGTTCTTACTCTCTACGACCCAAACAAAGAACTGAAACTGTCAGCAGATGCCTCATCCTATGGACTTGGAGCAGTCGTATTTCAAAAAGAGGGTGAGCAGTGGAGACCTGTAGCATACGCTTCACGTTCCTTAACAGAGACAAGAGCAGAGGTATGCACACGTGGAAAAGGAGGCACTTGGACTAACGTGGGGATGTGAAAGATTTAAAGATTTTCTCATCGGGAGACACTTCTCCTTAGAGACTGACCACAAGCCACTTGTCAGCCTGCTGGGACAACAAGCCTTAACCGAGCTTCCACCCAGGATCCAGCGGTTCAGACTCAGGCTCATGAGGTACAGTTACTCCATCTCACACACTCCAGGCAAAGCACTACTCACAGCGGATACACTGTCACATGCACCTATCACTCAAGACTTGGATTCAGAAGCTACAGCAGAACTACTGAAGGATACAAACATCTACGTGAATGAAATAATCAAAAGTCTACCTGCAAGCTCGACATATATCACACAACTGAAAGAAGAGCTTAAAACAGACAGTGTATGTTCTGAGCTCATGTCATTTTGTCAGAAAAGTTGGCCAGAAGACAGCCATCTCACAGGTCCAATCAAAGTGTATTGGCCACACAGAGACACACTAACTGTCCATGACGAACTGTTACTGAAAGGCACCAGACTAGTTATTCCTACCACTATGCGCAACTCTGTCCTCGTAGCTTTACATGAGGGACATCAAGGAATGTCTAGATGCAGAGCTAGAGAGACAGTGTGGTGGCCTGGTTTGAGCAGCCAAATCAATGAGCTAGTGAAAAACTGCACCATATGCATTAAAGAACGTGCCAACCCAGTTGAGCCTTTAATGCCCAGCGAGCTACCAGAGAGACCATGGCAAAAGGTCGGAGCAGATCTGTTTACTCTCAACAATATCAACTATGTACTTTTGGTACAAACTTACCCCGAGAAGATCAGAGGATGTTATTGTACACCTAAAGTCGATTTTTTTCCCGTCACGGTATTCCAGAGCATTTCTACAGTGAAGGGACTGTCATTTCTTCTCACTCGACACCCCGCTCATATGTGGTGGAGAGTCCTTCAGGAGTCATCAGGAGAAATAGACAACACCTACTGCCACTACCTGAGACCACACCAAAGATACTAACTCCAGCTACTCCAGTCAGACCAACAGAGGGCGCCATGCTCACACCAAACCAGTCTGAGTCTGCAGTGCAGAACCAAAAGAGTTTATCCATGAGTCCTGTTAAAACAAGGTTTGGCCATGTTATCATAAAACCACAAAGACTGGATTTGTGAATGTAAGACGGTTTAAAAGAAAATGTTAAAGAGGTTTAAAGAAGTTAAAACCGAATAAATAAATAAATAAATAGGAGTCTTTTGTTGCATGCATTGTTTTCAAAGAAAGGAGGATTTGGTGTAAACTGTTTGTTGTGTTCTTATTTTATTGTGAAAGGCCTTGCCGGAAGTACCATTGATACTGAGTACGAGCTTGGCTGGTGTTAAGTTGGAGAAAGAGATAGAAATAAATGCTATCTAGTTGCTCTACAATTTGTCGCCTGAATCCTTATAACGTACAACACGACAGGACCTTCTTGCTGTGAAGAAGGCACCATACACCATGCTCCACCCTGAAAGTAGTCAATATACTCTTAAACTTAAACAGGGTGCCATTGTAAGGAAACTAAAATGAGTGTTATTTCAGTGGATCTAAACTGTCGCAGTATTAATATTTAAATGTTGTTGTGCAGATTTCCTTATGTTGCTCTGTTCTATGTTCCGTTTATCAAGTCTGTTATTCATTGTGTTTCTTTGGTAACTAACTTCATAAGCAGTGAGACCTATGATAAAGATGACTTTCTGATGTTAGCGCAGGTAGTTAGGTGATCCTCTGCTTGATGTTCAAATTAAGGAATAGCTTGAAGAAATTAATCATATGTTGTAAATGTATAAATAAATATAAAGTCTATACAAAGTGAAACTGTCCATTCAAGAGTAAGGTGAAAAAGTGTTTAAAAAAAAAAGATGAAAATTGTTGCAAGCATTGTCATGTTCAAGCTGCAGAGGTACTTTCAAGACTCTAAACAGATCATTTGTGATGTTCAGCTGTGTCGTTTTACAGTAATATTATCATCTCAATACTCCTAGAGTTTTACCTCAAACTGCATTTTCCTGACTTATGAAATTACCTTTTAAATTAGAAATATCACATATGTAAATGACCAATTATTTAAAAATAATAAAAAAACAACAACTTCTCTCTCATCATTGACAGCAATGGAATTTTTCCTCAAATAAGGTCTTTTTTATAAACGATTGATGAAATCATTATATAAAACAATAAAATTTGGTCAATTTTCAACATCAATTGCAGCAGTTCTATGTGACATTAAACTAAAACAGACAGGAGCATTCATTACATAGACGCAACCCTTTCTTTTCTTTCCTTCACATTTTCTCAAAAACATGGTTGGAAGAGCCAGGTTTTTTTGGTAACAGGTTCCTTTTACCAGCCCTCTTTATTGTTTTAACTTTCTTGTCTTGTATGTTTACACAATGGTTTAATGGCTAAATTAGGCAGTCTCCCTGAGTGCCTCTTTTTCTTGCACAATTTCTTGCACAATTACCACAATTCATAGGAGCGTGTCGTTTTTGGCATGTAAAAAGCAGCCGAGCCAGAGCTGATATGACATTTTCCATCCAATATCACCATTAAATAGTTCCTGACAGCCTTCACTCCAAAGAAAGCTGAAACAAACAGCACACATTTTCACACATCATTTCAAGAGCATCACACACATCATTTTAAGTGGAAAAGACTGGAGGCAGAGCTGGAGGTAGCACAGATGAAGATGCTGAGGTTCTCTTTGGGAGTGACCAGGATGGATAGGATTAGGAATGAGTATGTCAGAGGGACAGCAGATGTTAGAGGTTTTGGAGATAAGGTCAGGGAGGTCAGGCTGAGATGGTTTGGACATGTCCAGAGGAGAGAGAGTGAATATATTGGTAGAAGGATGCTGAGTTTGGAATTGCCAGGCGGAGGTCTGGAGGTCTAGGGGAAGGCCAAACAGGAGGTTTATGGACGTAGTGAAAGAGGATATGAAGGTAGTTGGTGTGAGAGTAGAGGATTCAGAAGATGTATGAAGTTATATGGAGGCAAGTGATTCGCTGTGGCAATCCCTGAAGGTAAAAGCCGAAAGGAAAAGAAGACACATCATTTTAAGTCAGCAGTGAACACCAAGAGTTGCACCCTCCTAATACTGTACATAAACACCTGTAAATACCAGCTAACTATCCTCTTGGGTTTTCCTGTTCGTACCTGACCAAGGTTGTCAAAATATTTGGCCAAGAATGATGTGGCCATTTCTTCCTGAAGTTAATTAAAGTCAACAGATCAGCCTGTCACAGTTTCTGAGGCTAATCTGGACCAAACACCAATTGATTGTGAACTACCTGCTGGAAATGTAGCCGCTGACAGCAGGGATACACAAGCCATTGTGCTCATAGTGTATCATGTGTGCATAATACCAGACACACTGGAGAGTATGTATATCTTTCCAAATATTTGCAGAACTACATATAGTATGGATATCAGTGTTTTTCTATCCATATTTGAACATAAATCACTGCTTCTCTTGACTGCTTCTGCAATGACTTACGGTTATTAATCAGTCGAGTGACTTTTTTGTCAATTCCACAAACATTAAATATGGGGCCAATCATGTGCCTCAGTAAGGTCAAGAAGTATATTGAGTATTTTATAGACATTTTGGAGTGAATAGTGAATATTGGTGATTTTTTTCTCTGCGTGTGACCTCATAACAGTTGTTTAATTGCATGAGGAGGGAGACTGTTGTCATAGCAACTAACGAGGATGTAGATAACAACGGCTAGTAACACAATGTTGAAATTCCATCAATGACAGCCCTATAAAGGGGTAATGATTTAAGTTTAATCACGATACAAGGCCATGATGTATTTTCGTGATTCGTAAAATCATACATAAATGCGTAGTGCACTGATGGATTTACCTACCACCACCAACAGCCCCCCCCACCACCAACAGCCCCCCCATGTTTCTCCACAGGTGAGTGTTATGAGCAGAATCAATGTTTTTTTTTTCAGCCACCGTTGTGTTTGTGTTCAGGTCCTCACAGGTTCACAAACACAGGAGTGTGTGTGTGTGTGTGTGTGTGTGTGTGTGTGTATGTGTGTGTGTGTGTGTGTATGTGTGTGTGTGCGTGCGTGCGGGTGTGCGTGTGTTCCGGCCGTACATTAATGTAGAAACCTGAACCTCACACACACACACGCACACATACACACACACGTGCACACACACCATGGCACACACACACACCTGTGTGACATTTAGGCGGGTATAAAAGCCCGTCTGCACACGCTCAGAGGCAGACGACGTCCTGACATCACCACGGCAACGCTCACCTGTTGAACTGAACCAGCACCGACCTGACCTCACAACCATGCTCAGCAGGTACGTCCAATCACACGCCTCCATGCACCTGGTTGACCGGATTCATACCTTATTGACAATATTTCATTGATATTGTTATCGATTGACGTGTAAAATGTTTGTTCCATTTGTGGGTTGTTGTTTTTTTTTGCTGAACAAGATTTTTTTTTTTTTTTAATGCTGAATATTAACTAAATGTACGACTCTCGGTAGTTCTAACAGAATCAAAACTGAAGGGACCGACTCCGATGATTTCTACCGATCAGGGGGAAAAAAATGTAAAAAATATTTCACTGTCAAATGTGATGATTACAGAAAAAAAAACAAAAAGAAAGAAAAATCTATCTTTAGGAAGACTAAAGATATAATTGAACACAATAAGAATGGTACAAGTGTGACTGTATAAAGTGAAGGATTGATGGAGTCCATGTACTACATTACCCATGAACCTCTGCTGCCGTTGCCATGGAGAAGAGGCCTTCACCTCCCTGGTGAAAGTCTCAGGTTTCATGTTGTTCAAACAGTGTCTCCTCAGACCTTCACTTTGCCAAACTACACATTAGAGTTCATAGAAACCTGAGAATGTGAAGCTCTGTGATTGGACGGCTGTTGCAGAACTGCTTCCTGGGAGTTGGAGTCTCATACAGACGCTGGTCTTTGATTGTTACTTCTCGATGCAAAGTAATTTTGTTAAAGTAAAACCGCTGCAGTATCAATTCAGTTCAAACTGAGCATAAATGAACTACAGTGTTCATATTCATCAATAATACTGTGTATTTAATAATTGTATTTTATTTTTGGACAATTTCAGACTGAATGTGTCGTTTGTTTTACAGGAACGTTGTTCTTCTCTTCTCCCTGTTGTTCGTGTTGGTGAAGGGAGACCTGGACTCCAACGGTGGGAACAACTCATTATCTGGAGGAGATCAGATCAGATCAGATCAGATCAGATCAGATCAGATCAGAT
>JAPTHA010000003.1:7155022-7167193 GCA_029814585.1 Gymnapogon annona
ATCACGATACAAGGCCATTATGTTTTTTCGTGATTCGTAAAATCATACATAAATGCGTTGTGCACTGTTGGATTTACCTACCACCACCAACAGCCCCCCCCCCCCACACACACACACACACACACAGCTCACCCCCATACATGATAATATTTTTTTTTTTTAAATCTGCTGGTATTTCAGTTTGAATTAAAGCAATTCTAACTACAAGTGTATTATTAAATATTTTCAGTGAGGCTGATTGAGGCTGTATTTATTTAATTAGTGTATGATAATCAAAAGTTAGTATTTTAAGCTCTGTCTGTGGACTCCTCCATTCTCCTTAACTCTTTTTCTGTTGTACTTATTTTTTGCAGTTGTTTGTGTGACATCTGAAGCCTGGGTGGTCCATTACCATGCTGTTGGCTCCTGTATGTGTGCTGCTGATGCTGGGGGGGCGTGCTCTTGCAGGAGGCTACCCCCCCATACCCCACATGAAGTACATGCAGCCCATGATGAAAGGGCCCATTGGACCCCCGTTTCGGGAAGGCAAGGGTCATTATGTTGGTGAGTAAATAAAAGGAACATGCTCTCTCTATGTCTGATGGAAGCTGAAACAGTGACCCTATTTACCCTAATTCTCTCTGACAGCCCTGTACATGCTTTGATTCCAATTAAATTTAGCAAATATGATCTTTTGGCAACTGTGAAGTGGATGTTAAGTAAAAGCAAATTCAACCATACACAATTAGTGATATTTGATGAATAAGGCAGATGTTTTAGATTAAATAACATCTTTGTCACTTATTTCCTGGTGTAGATTTACAATTGGCTAATTAGAACTAAATATTCAGTTCACTTTAGTGGAGTATTTCTGTTATGTGCAAATATATATGTCTACTCCTGGTAAATATTATACTTTTTACTACATTAAAATTAAAATAGAAGTGATAAAAGTTTGGAGCTGAACACTTGCACTGTAAGACATTTCAAGTTGAGTAAACTTGCTAATGAAACTTCACCTGCTGCCTTGAAAATCTGAGTTACCTTAACTTCAATGATACCATTGTTTAGACTAATTTATTAAAGATCATAAAGCTGACTTTGCTTGAATGTTCTCGTTCTCCCAAAATCCTTTCCAAAGTTATGAAGTTGATCCAACTATTCATCTCTTGTTGTTTCAACTATTAATTTCTTGTTGTTGCAACTTAATACTCAGTTAAAACAAAGATGTAATTTAAATGAAAAAATGAAATTTGTTTAAAGTTAAATGTATGAACTATCTTGCCTAATATCAGTAAGTTTACTGTTTAATAAACATCACACTGAATTTTTGCAGTTGTTCAGAAATATAGTTTATTTCCAAAACAACTAAATCAGGGGTCTCAAACTAATTTTAGTTCAGGAGCCTCATCCAGCCGAATTGGCTTTCTGTATTTGAAACATCTTAAACAGTTGTAAAACCTTTGTTGTTTAACAACCTCTTCAAGAGTAGGTTCTCAGAGATCACCACCACCAGAGAATAGCATCACCTTCATATGATTTGATGTGGAGGTAACTTCATATCAAATCATATGAAGGTGATTCCTCCAGATCAGAAACATAATTTATTTCCAGGTGATGCATCAGTAAGAGTTTGCTGCACACAAAGCTCTGGTCCAAAACTATTTATAGTTAAAAACCTGTGGTTGCCTCTATGAGCATGTTGGTAATATACCACTTCTGAAACAGCAATCAGTAAATGAACATTTAACTGTTTCCCTGTTCCTCAAATGAGTCTTGAGATGAGCAAAATATTTGTTAATGTATATAGGCTCTGAGAATGTAAACAAATCTTAGTCACAATTAACACATTCCTTAGTCAAATTTATTGGGCTTTCTTTAACATGTTCTTTCAAATGGTTTTTCAGTTTAGCTTGGATTTGAAAGGTGTTAACAGTCTTTGTAAATACAGACAAGTCCTAAACACCTCCAATGTTTGTGACACTCATTATAACGCTGTTATATTTACTGAAATGGAAATTTCCCCGAGTGGGACTAATAAAGGAATCTAATCTAATCCTTGAATACTGAAGGAGAATGCACAAAACTTTCGTTTCCACTTCATGAACTTGACATTCTTGTTCACACCTGTACAAAGGAAAATTTATTGAAAATTTGGTTAAAACATTACGTGTTAAAAGAAGAAGTAAAATCCAAATATTAATTAATTTACTGAGCAATATTTTTTTAATTTATTTACCATTTAGAACAACAGGGCAGAAGGTATTCTGAAGTAATGCATCAAACTTCACAATTGGTCTCACATTGCAAAACAAATCAAATAGCGCCATAATAATATAACAGAAGTTATCTCATGGCACTTTAAGGTATATCAAAGCAAATCAAATATAGAGCTTGTTGAAACCAGACTCTCCAGGTAATTTACCAGAACCAACATTTACTTTAAACAATAAAGTGGTTAAACAGACAAAACTTTAACCCTTGCTTAAGCCCGAACTGTAAGCTTACCCACTAGCAAAGCTACCACACAAAGGTAGGCTGGTTAGCAGGCTTCAAACCTTGGTCAGTTAATTGAGCATTTTGGATAAAAAACCTCAGCAAAAAAAATGGATTTCAAACTAAAGTAACTCAATTGCAGTGATAGTCTGAGCTGAACCAGGTCATATGCAAAAAATTTGGTGAGCACGACAAACTCTTTTAATGTAACATTACATGTGGACAACTACAGTTATTAAAGAAAAGGTCCGACATTTTTATTGAATTTAAATTTACCTCTTGGTAAATCTTCACCTCCTTCACCTGGGATGAATTTTGGAAAATGCAAAAGACAACTTAAGTCTGTTTCGTTTTGCACACTGTACATTAATAATATATTACTCTGCCTCAAGTCATATGCCATTGTCAGACACATAGACTCCTTCTGCGAGAGGTAGGAGTCCTTATTATTGACCTCGAATTGTCCTGAAATCAGTCTAAATCCAAATTTATGAATCATCTGCACTGTGTATGTAACTCGTTTTGTCAATCTGTCAACCATGCTATCAGTTTATGAAGTTTATGGAGGCCACCCTAATGTGGCAGGAACTATTTGTTCTCTAACAAAACCCTCTTTCCCATCCCAGCAATTTTCTACTTTTTTTCTGATAACTTTAAGTCAACTTGCACCAAATTAAAAAAGTAAACTTTTATTCAATCAAAATAATGAAATAATGAACGTTTAACTTTTTACAACTAGAACAGCTGAGTTAAAAATACAAAACTAGTCAGAGGCATAACTAAATTGGGCTGTAATGTTTTACAGTGTGGAAGGTACCTCTGGCTAATACAACTGAAAAGAACAGGCTCTACCATCAATATCAACTATCACTATCAATGTTCACATAGTGTGTTGAAGGTAATCACATGTTAAATTAAAGTAGTTTGTTTCATGCTTTGTTGCTCAATTTAGAAACACTTGATAGCACTTGAGTTTACACACACTCTCACAGGGAATGTGTTCAATATTTACCCGAAATTAAAAGTGCCAGTCCTGAGTAAAGTAATAACAATAGAATAAAACAGAAGTGATAAACCACAATGTTCAGCAACCAAGGATTATTCTTAAAATGTTTGTATCAGTTTAATCCCGCAAAAGCATACCAGGGCCATGCATGTCTTTGTTCTGTACTCTTCAACTCTCAGCTGTCAACATAAAACTCAAAGGTCTCATCGATGAACAGATAAAACCGCTGAGTTCACCCTAACTGAGACTTCAAAGAGTCCTGAATTCGAGTCTGATTTTAACTGTAATATGAAGCGGGTTCAGAAGACGAGTGAGTTGAGTGAGTGAGAAATACAATGTTTTACCCCCATCTAGTGGTGACACATTTGTGTTACACCTACACTGAAGTAGGACAGAGGCATTAGATGCACTAGTGTTTCAAGTGCATTAAATGAAGTGAATTATAGGAAAATACATTATTTTTATCAGTAAAAACTCAAGTGAAAAAATACAATATTACAATGAATGGCAATAAAACACTTAATATATGTAAAATATGGAGAAAATATAATTTGGGAACTACCACAAAAGTAGCACTTGGGCTTTATGGGTTAAGTGTGAATTTGAGTCAATTTTTGTTTTGTACCTCTATTTGTCTCGATCACAGCGTAGTCAATTATATGAAGAAAAATTGTCAGGTCATTAACCCAGAGCTACTTTTGTGTTCCCAAATGTTTTTCTCTTGAAGAGTTCAAACTACAAATTAACTAAAGTCTACCACACAGGCATGTACATTTTCTGGTGCACTTTTTAAAATACAATGTAGTTGCATATTTTTTCACATTCTGCCCTCTGTTCTGTTAGTTCATTTCATTCATCCTTTTATCTAAGATACGATGAAACTTTCCTGCCACTATATATACACATATGTATGTCTGTTGTGTGTGCATGAGGACCCTGCCACTTCAGGGCTCACGCCTCTCAAATATGTATGTATATATATATATATATATAGAGAGAGAGAGAGAGAGGGGGGCTGGATAGTTCAGTTGGTAAGGCAGTGGGCTGGTACCAAGGGGACCCGGGTTCGATTCCTGGCATGAGTGTCCAGTGGGTTGTGTCAGAAAGGGCATCCGAAGTAAAAACTGCTGCCAAATCAAATATGTGAATTGGATTCGCTGTGGTGACCCCAGAAGGGAAAAAGCCCAAAGAAATCATCATCATCATAGAGTGAGAGAGAGAGAGAGAGAAAGACAGAGAAAGAGAGGTGTGTGTGTGTATGTGTGGGGAGGTAAGCAATATGGGATATGCAATATGTTAAAAAAAAGTCATAACAAAATTTGTAATGTTAAAATTTTTATTTTAATTGTCTATCAGTTTTTTTATGAGCCACATTGTCATCAGTTAAAGTACAGTTTGATGTAAAATATATCTTACCATATCATGAGTCATAATTCTAATGTCTTTGTATATTATGCCTGCAGTCACACACAGCTGAAATCCAAACGTTTCATAGTCCTTTTAACGGCAGTGATTTAATCACAATTGTGCAGTTCTCCTTACCAGTCACCAGGGGAAAGTATTGTCCTTAGAAGAGGAGGTTTAACGGTCTGTCAAGTTTGGTCTAAAGTGAAAGAGAGGATTTCCTCTCTTTCATGTTTTGTCACTTTATTTATGTGCTTTTTTGTAAAATGCTACAAATCTATGGTTGATCAAGCACAATCAATGAGGCCAAATATTGACATTGATGTGCAATATTTACACTGCCCATTTTATTTATATCCTCATATATATTGACTGTATGTGTTGTCACCTTTGCACTGCAGCCACTCATGGCTTTGGATTCACTTTAGCACTTTTGTATTTTCCATATTTATTTTGTGTTTCAGTTGCCAACCAAAGACATTTTGTTACCAGAGTCACTGTGTGTGTCTGTGTAATGACAAATAAAGGAGGTCTAAGTCTAAGTCTATCTTTAAACGATTCTTTGCATGTTTAAAGAAACAGACTGACTTGGACTATTTTCCAAACAAAATCATGGTTTCAGATTGGTTAGAACTGTGATAGTGGTAGTTGTTCCTCACACATATATGAGTACCTGATTGGTGTGTTAAAATGTAAGCTGCCCAAAGGCTGTGTGACATATCATTACATAGATGCTGATTGCTATCATTGGGTGTTGACATGAGAGTTTAAAAGGACATTTGAAAGGATCATTTGTCTGGAACTGGCTTGGGGTTGTTTTAACATAATACAGGCCTAACATGTGTTTCTGTTCCTCCTGCATCCATGTTCAGCTCCCTCTGTGCTTTAAAGAAAAATGACACTTGGTCATGACTTCTAGAAAACAGTTTTTCTCCTATTACACAAATACACAAAGAGTACCAATAAGACTAATAACCAATAAGAGCACAGCATCAGTTAGTGGAAAAAGTTAACTCCTGTCCAACTGTGCTATTACATAATAAGTGCTGTACCCTGGGCCATAGAGGAGTCCATGTGGTGCACATCAGGTTTACAGAGTTGAGTCCATGTGGTGTATATCAGGCATAGAGCTGAGCCCACGTGGTGTACTGGCACATTTTCCATGTAATTTAAGAATGGTTGCTATATCTTATAGAACATCCCATTTCTCCTATTTGTCCAGTAGGTTATTTTCACCAGAGGCACACAACTATTGACTACTACTAACCACATTTTGATTGGAAGGTGGGCTCTAATTTCCATTTTCTAGCAATGCATTCCTTGGCGACTGTCAGCAGGGTTTCTGTCAGTTTCTTAGCACATTTGGATAGTTTGAGTTTAGTTAGATTCCCTGTGGATATTAGAGTTTTACATACCCCCTACCAAAACCCCTGCAATTTAGAACACTGCCACCTATAGTGGAGGAATATTCCTTCTTCCGTGCAAAATCTGAAACACAGAGGTGGTACATTGCTGTTATATTTATGTACTTTTTGTGGAGTAATATGGAGCTGATGGAGGAAGTTGAACTGTATCAGTTTATACTTAGCATTTAAAGTAGAGGTGACTCCATCTCTACACAGCTTCCTCCATAACTGTTCTTCGGTGGTGATTCCTAGGTCTCCTTCGCCCGTACATCCTTGAAATTGTTCAAAACAATGGTTTTTCAGCATGACACAGATGATCAACTAGAGACATGGGAGGTAGATTCCAATTTCCCCTTTGCTAACTCCTGATAGTTGGAGATAAAACGAAGAAGTCTTTGCCATCTTAAACCTTTCTTTTAGTTGTTCTAAAGACATGAATTATCCATCCTTGTAGCAGTGTTCTATACGACAAATGCCTTTCTCCTGTCAGGATATAAAGTTACCACTATGAAGGATCATAGGTAGTAATCCGTTTCCTCATAGTTGGGTTTTACGAGAGACCCTTCCACCATAAATAAATCCCGAAGTTTCCACCAGACTTGGATTGAATGGATGATTATTAAGTTGTGAGTAGACGTTATAATAGTTTTTCTATGCCATTCATACAGTATATTCATTGGTATCTCTTCTTTCATTCTTTAATGTTGACCCATGAAGGATGGGACCCGTATCAAACATCTGGGCCAGAAATCTGGCTTGTACAGCCTAGTAGTACATCTGGAAGCTAAGGAATTTCAAACCTTCAACCTCATAGCTCAGGGGAACTACCAAAGCCTTTATACATTAATAATACATATTTACCACCATATTTATTTATCATATTTCAACATCAAAGATGGCGCCGAGTAGGCTGGCTGTACAGCAGCTCCTAACTTTTTTTTCCTACTTTTAAGTTTTTCTGCCCGACTCTTGTGGTCGTGTTAATTGGAATCTTGTATAACATGGACATGTGTCATTTTTGAAGTTTTTGTGAGGGTAGTAGCTGATTTGCTACTTTCACAACCCCCCTTAACACCAACGTGGGATCGTGAGCCACTCATTCTCAACAGTGGTGTACACTGGAGAGCGACCTGCATGACTACGACATCGGTGCAGCGGGTTGTGGAGCCGGCGTCGTGTACCGGGATGTGGAGGTGACGGTACATCCGGGGTTTCCATTTGGTTCGGGTGTGTAACAGTTCATTCTACCAACTGTTCTACAACCGTTCTACCATCGTGATGGGACCTAACGGCCAACGAGCCGCGGCGCGGGTACTAAGCTGAGCGTCCCGGCGGTGAAGGACTCCTGGCTTGGGACTCCACCAGACTCTTTCATTTTTTGGTTGGTTTTCTACTGGTGAAAGTGGACTGAAGAAGGAGGAGAGGAGGAGGGACTGGAGACATGTGTGAGTGAGTTATGGTGTGATCTGAACAACGGTTAGCAGTCAGCAGCTAAAGCGCTATGCTAACGGTGGCCGCGACAACAGTCACTACTACGTCTCTCAGCTCCGGAAGAACTCTCATTATGATCTCCGGGACTTCAATCATGTATATTGTCTATGTTGTGCAAGAATTCAATTTGTTATATATCTGCTCTGCTCTTTTTTTCTACTCTTGTGCTGCTTATGACATTTCGTTGCCAGATCATGTGTCTGGGCAATGACAAACTAAAGGAAATCTGAATCTTACCACTGACTTCATATTTATGGCACACATAACCAATCGTCCTTTTGGGACCAAATAATACTACTTTTGTATTCAAAATAATGTGTTTGTTAATATTTTTTTTTTTTTAATTTTCCTTTTTGGACTTACACATTTTCTAGTAGTGGCAGTTAGGGTGGAAAAGCAATGTACAAAGCTTAGATTTCTTACACAAATAAGCATCAAGCAGTGTTTTATTTTCCATGTTGAAATTAAACTCAGATTTTCTTAGAACTCTCAGTTGTGGGCTAATGTTGTTAATTGTGATTACTGGAAGTATAATCTGTTTTTTTTCATGTTTGATATCAAGTACTTAAAACAATTAACATGACTTTGTAATTTATTTATTTATTTATTACTATAATTTAGTTCAACACTATGTTATAAACTATTTTCATATTAATAACATTGCATTCTCTTTTTACAGACATGCCCCCCATGATGGAAATAAAAGGGGAACCTGGTCCCCCAGGAAAGCCTGGACCAAGAGGTTCACCTGGGCCAGCAGGACTTCCAGGGAAACCTGGACTTGGGAAACCTGGACTCAATGGACAGCCAGGGCCTCAGGGACCTCCTGGCTTTCCAGGAATTGGGAAACCTGGACTTCCTGGTCTACCAGGTAAACTTGGACCAAAGGGGATGCCAGGACTTAATGGTGAGGTCGGCCCTCGTGGTGAACCAGGTCCTAGAGGTCCTCCAGGGCAGCCTGGTCTACCTGGACCTGCTGGTCTATCTCTTAATGGGAAACCAGGGCTCCCAGGTACCAGGGGCCCTCCTGGGTCTAAGGGAGAACCAGGAATAAAGGGCATTGCTGGCCCACCAGGTGAACGTGGACTTAAAGGTGAGAATGGAAATGGGAAGCCAGGGCCTACAGGTATAAGAGGCCCACCAGGGTTGAAAGGCAGTCCTGGTCCATCTGGTCTTCCAGGTATTGGCAAACCAGGTCCAAAAGGTTTACCAGGAATACCTGGTTCCAAAGGTGATCAAGGATTTCCAGGAGACCGAGGTGAACCTGGAGAGGTTGGAGCTCCAGGTCTACAAGGTCTGCCAGGGCCAGTTGGATTAGGGAAGCCTGGCATAGATGGATTGCCAGGGGCACCTGGTCTATTGGGTCCAAAAGGTGAGCAAGGTCAAAGAGGTCTTCCTGGATTTCCAGGGACCCCTGGCTATGGAAAACCTGGTCTGACTGGACCAAAAGGAGACAAGGGACATGGTGGATTGCCTGGTCTCCCAGGGGACAAAGGGGAGCAAGGAATGGTGGGAACAATTGGGGAACCTGGTCTTGATGGACAACCAGGACCACCAGGACTTCAAGGCCCAATGGGACTTCCAGGAAAACATGGCATACCAGGACTGAAAGGAGAATTGGGGCCACAAGGTCCTCCAGGATTGCCTGGCCTCAGAGGTGAGCAAGGCCACAGTGGACTCCCTGGAAAACCAGGCATCCCTGGGGACAAAGGCCTCCCTGGTCTAAATGGTCAAATTGGGAAACCTGGACCTAAAGGTGAGGCAGGGCATATTGGTTTACCAGGAAATCCAGGAATGACAGGTGGTCCAGGTGCTAAAGGTGAACCAGGGTTTATGGGGACTCCAGGTCCCAGGGGTCAGTCGGGCATTCCTGGCCTTCAGGGACCCATGGGTCCCATGGGGCCACAGGGTGCCCCCGGCACAAAGGGTGAACCTGGACTTCCAGGTCCAGCAGGACTTGGTAAAGTGGGTGAGAAGGGAGCTATTGGTCCCCAAGGTCCTCCAGGGAAACCAGGTCCCGCTGGGCTTAATGGTAATCCTGGCCCTCCAGGGCCTCCAGGGCTTCCAGGACCTCCAGGAAATGGCCAAACAGTTGTTGCTGGGCCAACAGATTCACAGTTGGAAGGAGATGAAGTACCAGGAGACAGGAAGGGGCCTGCTTACAGTCAGGTTCCACTGTCGGCTTCTGTAGCTCCAGCCTTCACCGCCATCCTCACCACACCCTTCCCCCCATCCGCCATGCCAATCAAATTTGACAGGACCCTGTATAATGGGCAAAATGCCTACAGCTCTTCCACTGGCATGTTTACGGCTCCTATCTCTGGTGTCTACTACTTTGCCTATCACATGCATGTAAAGGGAACTAGCCTGTGGGTGGCACTGTACAAGAACAATGTACCAGCCACCTACACCTATGATGAATACAAGAAAGGCTACATGGACCAGGCATCTGGGAGTGCTGTGCTAGAGTTGAAGGAGGGTGACCAGGTATGGGTCCAGATGCCCTCGGATCAGGCAAACGGCCTCTATTCCACTGAGTACATCCACTCCTCTTTCTCAGGGTTCCTGCTCTGTCCCACATAACCCTATTCTTTCACTTAAACATGTTCTTGTTTTAGCACCTCAGAGCAGCCCTAAACTAAAACACCTGCAGCCATAACAGCAAACAAAATAAAAAAAAAAATCAATATTATCACTATCATCTTTATCAGACTCGCCCTCAACAACAGGAACAACAGAAAAAAAAACTTTGCAAATGAAATATGGAAAGATTTAAAATATAGGCAGGGGAAGGAATTACATACTGTGTTTTTGTTTCCATGTCCTACAAATGTGTGTTTTGAGTTATATTTTATGTTTAAGCTTATATATTTTAATTATTATACTGTCATAATTTTATTGTGATTTGATATTATTTGATCATTGTCATTGTTGTTGTTGTTTATTGGATTCAGATTATTAAGTGCCTTACTTTGTAATGTGCTAGTAACAGACCTTCCCATGTGACTGCACATCCTGCCCACATGCTCTGACATCAGAAGGATAACATCGCCTGACCCCCTGGGCAAGATTGGTTCCTCTGGCTGCAGTCAGTCCCCTTTGTCATCTTACTCAAACAGTAAACGGCAATAATCACATAGAGAGCAACTAACTATACAATGTAGAATACAATAGAATAGGAAAAAACAAGGTATTTGGTGCTGTAGTAACATTACACATCTGTTGTTCAACCTTTTTTGGTACTCTAAAATATTGCTATTCATTAACAACATCAAATAGTTGTTTTAGATTGAGATATGAATTTTGACAGTTAGTCTGCACAGTCATCTGTGTGGTGCTTATTTTTTTCCTGCTTCTTTCTGAATTAAGTTTCTGAACATTGAAATGTATGGATCTTTGTGTTCTCTATAATTTATTGATTTTCCCAAAATACAACCCAAACAAATAGTCCAACCCTAATACGACCACGCAGTATTAAAAAAAAAAAGTTCCATTGAATGGCTCCCTTGTTAAAAAGGATCAATTCCTGTTTTTAAAAAGAAAATGTTTTAGGTCATTAAGGATGATATGTATGCATACAGTCAATGTTTACATGCCACAGAATAGATACTAAGAGTAGCTGCAAATGGGCAGTAAGGACACAACAGATGGATCGATGTCCTTGTATCGACCTGATATTCTTCCCTTTTTCCAGTTGCACTACAAATCCCATCAGCATGTCGATTTCATCAGCTTCACATGCTCTGACCATGACATCACTGCTTTCTAATGGTATACTACTTATTAATAAATAAGTATTGCATTAACAGTCCAACATTACATTGTGAAAGCCAGAGTCTGACCACATAGTGCAGAATCTGTGAAAGTGTTGTGAATGGGTTTGGTTACCAGGGAGGCAAATCTGTGAAAATTAACAAAGCCGTCTAATACCAGACATTTGCAAATCTGTCATATCCAGTTTATGAGTGACTTATTGCCAGGCAGTTCATAGCACTTCTATACCACTGTTATTCTAAATGACTGTCATTTGCTTCCTGAAATACAGTGTCAAGAATAGCTGAATTACTGTTTAGTCCAACTATTTGATATCTGTTTTCAAGGCCAGGATGTTTCAGAATTGGGTAATGCTGAAGGTAGAAATAAGAATCCATTTGCATTTAGTCCATAAATAAGTAAAGGGATTGACTGAGGTCCACAGGTTGTGAAATACAGCTTGTGTAACATTTAACAAAACCCTGCCACATTTCTGGAAGAGGTGATGGGACAGAGGTGAGATGTGTGTTTACTCACTTCCTCTGGATGAAACATTAAAGATGCTTGTGTGTGTGTGTGTGTGTGTGTGTGTGTGTGTGTGTGTGTGTGTGTGTGTGTGTGTGTGTGTGTGTGTGT
>JAPTHA010000003.1:7167421-7178613 GCA_029814585.1 Gymnapogon annona
GTGTGTGTGTGTGTGTGTGTGTGTGTGTGTGTGTGTGTGTGTGTGTGTGTGTGTGTGTGTGTGTGTGTGTATGTCTGCATACAGAGTTGTGTGGTCATGTGTGTTTGCGTGTTGTCACATTGTTCCAACTGAGTTTCAGTTATGGATGGTTCAAAGACAATAATAAACCTGGAGTAGTTACAAAACCTCTGAGGGTCCTGTCAATGTTCCACAAGAAGTTGGGCTTCAAAAATGTCCACCTCTGTTGATTTTTTTTTTAAAGAAAGTCACACACGGGGTTAATTTACCTTGCTTTTTAGGTGGCTTTGGGCAAGGGAACACATTGTGAGGTAGGTGGTGGATGAAATGGGTAGTTGGAAAAAGAGAAGGCTGCAATAATGACATTAATAAACGTCATTTTTAGACACTGATTACAGGATGACACTGAACAGCATATTTTCATATTGGTCAAATGAGTGGCAAATGCATGTATATTAATAAGTGCGCCTAGTCGTGAAAAAAAGAGAATACAGTCTCAGAAAGTAACAGGATTTTCTTTTTGCAGTTACAGAAAAACACAGTACAGAACAAGGTTTGTTTGTTGGATTTATTTTTAACTCATAAAGACCCAGAGCTACATTTGTGTCAGTTCTCATAACATTATCAAGCATGTTTTACATATTGTAGTGAAAATCTGGTATTTTCCTATATTTAATATAGTAACCATGTATTTTAATGATCAAGATTACATTTAAGGGTCATTATATCCAAAACAGAAAACCTTAGAAAAAATGACTTTTTCAAATCTATCATTGCCTGAAAATAAATCCACTGTGTTCATCTGCTGTCATTGATCCAACTTCATTGGAATTACTGGTGAATCAATGTTGTAGAAGATGATGGGTTTCCATGGTAACTAGGAGTCCCTGAATGTCCAAATGGGTCATATCTGATGACCACAAAAAGATAACAAACCATATTTTACACCCTGGAAGGGAAAAGCTGAAAGAAGAGGCTTTTGGATATTCTGGTCTTTATGGGTTAAAATGAGATGCTCATGTTTTTGTTTTTTTTGTTTTTTTTTATCTTTGCCTTGACATGTGTTGACTCAAAAACAATTCCAGTGTGTCACTGAATTTAAGACTACCTGACATCTTGATAGAGGAATGTCAGTGTAAAAAAGAGGACTGTGCCAATTATTGAGCTTCACAATCAGAATGAATGTATGGTGTTTGACTGATCTACAGTACCATTTATCATGGTGTCTCACTACACATATATGGTAACTATTCAAGTTGCTCTGGAAAGCAATGCAAGAATAAGGTCTAATCAGCATTTGCATCTATGTAACTCAAACATTGCACTCACTAAAACTCTATTTCTCTCATAACACAAACACTCCTCCAACTGCTATGTATCATTATTGTCGAGTGAGTCTAAAAGACAGTCACAGGCTCGTTATGTACTGTATGTTGTCTGTTTTTTGTTAGTTTGTTTGCTTCTTTTTGGACTTATGAAATAGTGATGTGAGTTACATGTGGCTAGTACTCTTTCTGTTCTTATGTTTTTATAGACAATGTCACTTGTATGTAGAATTTGCCCCGTGTGCAAATCATTTAACAAGTGTCAGTAAGATCCATGTATTGTCTCAATCACGCATTTCTTCTAACAGTTTTTCTTTATAAAAGCAAAAATAAAAAAAAATAAAAACACAAACCATAAAAAAAAGATTGTTTAAAATATAAAAAGCCTTGCTTCGGTTCTGAAGGGATATTTGTTTGTTTTAGTTTCAATAAATACAAACGGCCATTCCCATTTGCACATGAAATTAATGAAGATGTATTTATACATTATGATAATTTAATAGGGATGCCAAAACTGACCACCGAAGCCGAGAACATATAAAACGTATTTAATAGCATTGATGAGTTAAGAGCATTTACAACATATAGTTAGCACATGTAGTTATTGTTTGTGAAGGGTTGTTTGTGGACTTCTATTTGTGTAATGTACAACTATCAACTAATAGGATTTTTTTGTTTGTTGTTTTTGTCATACAAGGCTATTGCGTGCACTCTATGCAATAGAATTTGGGTATAAAATGCACTCTTTTGATTGAAAATGTTTGTCTGCTTATACAAAATCTACAGTACTTGATTGTATTGATGACGTATCAATAAAAACATTCTTTAATTTTGGTGTCAAACTTTCATTTCTACCAAGAAAATCCCTCATGCTGTATGTAAGAATGGTCATTCATTTATTCATTTATCTTCCAAACCCGCTTTTATTCTTTGCAGGGTTGCAGTGGTCACTGGAGTCTATCCCAGCTACTCAAAGGTGAAGGCAGGAGTGGGGTGGAGGGGAGGGGAGGGGGCAAGTCGCCAGTTCGTGACAAGCCAATACTTGTCTGTTCAGGATAGGAGTATGTAAGCCAGTTACTAAAGTGTATCAATGCTGGATATTTACAGGTTTTCTATTCGTTTGAGTTTAAGTTCTGTAAAGAAAAGAAAAGCCTACACAATGAAATCAGTTCAGACAGAAACAGAAGAAAAATGAAAAATCGTCATGTCCAAATCTCAGAAAAAAATCTGTTAACTGAAAAAAGTGAATTTGTGCATCACCATTGATGTTATTGATAATTTTCCCTTCAACTTCCACTATATTATATTGTTATATTTTTAACAAGTAAACTGGATGATTTGGAGGTAGGTTTAATGAATCTCAAATTTGTTATTATGAATTACAAATTTTAAAATCTGATTATATGAATGCATGTGGGGAGAGTTTGGGGTCGCTATTTATTGAAGACAAAAGGTACAGCAGTAAACACCGTCTTGATAAAGACTCTTGTCTTTAGCCTACATGGAAAATCTACTGAGCGTTTTTTGTGGACTATAGCTATAAATTCAGCCTGGATGGAAAACCAACAATTTATGTTGCAAAACAAGCCCGGGGCACTTTTTTTTGTCTGCTTCGTTTCTGTAACTGTCGTCACCATGACGAGCTGTCATCATACACCCGGATTCGTCTTACGTCGTACTGACGCAAAACCTTCTGTGCTGCCTTCAGTTGATCACTGTAAACCCGTACATCCGCCCATTTCATTAATGCGCTTTATAAACTATACGACACAGAATAAAGCAAGTGTTTTGGAAAAAAGACAAAACCGCTTTAAATACTTCTCTCTAATTACACTAAAAAGGTTTAAAAATAGCTCAAAACTCTTCTGTATTTACAAAGCGATATCTATTATTGCGTATCAACGTACTCAAAATAAAAAACAAAATAATAACCTATATGTATTTATGTATATATGTATGCATGTATTTATACATTATGATTATTTTATAGTGATGCCAAAACAGCCTACCGAAGCCCAGAAGGTAAAAATTATAGCCTTTAACAGATGGGTTAAGAGCGTAAATACAGGTTTGTTTCGTCGTGTGCACGTATTTTTGCATGTAGGGACACATGTCAAAGCTAAACAAACAATTGAGGTATAAATATTTACATACACTTTACTGAAAATGCATTTACTAAACAAAAACTGGCTAGACAATACTGTATATAAATGTACAATATGAAAAACATTCCTACAAATTCAATTTCTTAGTATATGCAAATAATAAATCTCAACAAAAAGTGGCTGGGGAATATTCTCAATATACAATAATAAAATATAGTAGAATACAATGGAATAGAATAAAAACACCTTTAGAACAACAAACATAAGAATACCATAGTACAGTAATAGTTTGCATAGTGAAAGAAAAAAGGAGTTACATTGGGAACCGTAACGATCCATTCATTCTTAGTGCAATGGCAATCCCTGCAGTGACGGCTAATTAACTAATAACAGAAATAAATAAACTGACAGATAACTCTGACATTTATGAATTTCCCAGTTGTCTATATGTTTTTGTTATACCCCGCCAATGCCGTGCGCAGGCATAGAACTCTTATTTCCAACTGTCCCTGAACGTGTGGCCGAACTGAGGAGGCTCCTCCCCAACAACAGATTCCGACCTCCGACGAGAACTGAAGCTGCCACATTGAAGAGGAACAAAAAGGCGACCTCACAGCGGTTTCTGCACTTCCTCCGCTTTCTCCGGGGTAGTCACGGGATTTCAATGTTCAGCCTGCTCTTTGTAAGTATATAAAACCGTCTAAGTCTATCTGTTCTTGTTTGTAACACGATCGCAGGGTAGCGTAGCACCAGGGATCCACAAAAACATGCTTAAAAGTTGTGATACATACTGTTAGATGAGTAGTTTCGGCATAAGGGAGCCTAAGTAACTTCCACCGAGCCTGCGTGTAGCCACGTTAACGATCGCTCACACAAAAAAAGCTTGGATTGCTACAACGACGGCAACGTTGACTGGTCAACATGGTGTTTAAATGCCATTTTATTTTTTGTCAATCATCGTTACCCACCCCAAGTTGGTTGACCCTATTGTTGTTGGTCTTGACGTAGCCACGGCTGGTTGTTAAACATTGCTGGGAAAAGCGAAGTGACGGTGGCGCTGACCTAGCCTGTTAGCACATTAAGCTATGGTCGCTTTCTATTGCAGCTAAAGCTATTTCCTAGAAAAAGCCCAGTAGCGTAGTAAAGACCGGTTCATATATATTGTCGCCAACTGTCATTTATATTATCAAACATAATACTGTTGGTTGTCGTGTAATGTCGTTTTACGTTTCAACTTGAGTGTTGTCCACAAATCCATAAAATAAAAGCTAAGGTTGTCTACAGCTAAACAATTAGCCATTCGTGTGTCAGGGCATGTAGCGTTTTTCTTCGGCAATGTCTAGTTAGCTTAACAACAACGAATCGGAGGTTAACGTTTGAACGTCTATCTTGGGCAGTATGACCAGTCCAGTCAAGTAATACATATGTCTGTTTAAACTTTAACTTATGGTCGTGATTTTCAGGGTTTTGGTCCCATTTTGCTGCTCGCAAAAGACGTATTTAGTTAGTTGTGCAAAAGCTTGGCTGAGCTAACAGCCTTCCGCCCTTTGTGACAAATGTTGACCCAGAGCACGGTTGACCCATTTCTTGAAATAATACAATAAACTAAACTTGTACCAACACATCTAGGTATTATCAACACGATATGCCATTTATTTTAGTCACGTTTGTAATTCCCTAACTTAGGTCCCTACATGTAATAGGTTAACTATTTTATAATTGTCATGCCGATTACACTCCCGAGTCTGTCGTATTTTTTTTTCTGGTGAAATTGGTGACAAGGATGCTCTATTTAACATAGTCTAGTTCCCGAAACATCAAGCCCCCCGACCATTTAGCCATGTGGGCTGAAGTGAAATGAGGAAATGCACGTTGAGAGGAAGTTGACTAGAGCAGCTGTGACACGAAAGGCCTCAGTGGATTCCCATGCCTCTCAGTTTTCAATTTATGACCTTTCAATGGTTTCAGCTCGTCGCTGCTAATAAATTCTAGTGACCGGTTAATACAAATGAATAGCTTTGGCCGTTCCTACTGGTGGATGAGTCAATGAGTAACTGGTGTATGTAGCAGGTAAGCTAATTATACATTCCTACTTATGAGTCACTGCCTGGTGACCTAAATTGCTGACAGACTACATAGACAACAGGCAATGATAGTACAGTTGCTACCCAAAGTTAAACAAGACTGTAGAAGTGAACATCTGAGATAAACTATCATTGCTGTTTAATTATGAACATCACATAATTTGCTCAATTTTATGCATGAACGCAACTCTTGGCCTAGAGTTTGGATGACGTTTTAGCAAATTATAAAAGTTTGCCACCCATACAGTTGACCTGACTCTGATTTTACAGAAGTGACAAATAATGCGCAAGTTAATATAAAAAATGACACGGCTCCACACAGGTCACTTGGAGCTTAGCCAAGCCACCCTTTATACTGGGCCATCCTCATTCATGAGATGCTGTGTTACAAGTTCTACTCCTTATTTGTGTGTCCAGTCTCTGTGAGTAGCACTTATTTTAGTGAATCTCTGTAAGAAACAAACATTAAATTATAATAAGGCTGGTAAGTGTTAAGTGTGTTAAGAATTGTCATCAGCCTGATGTGGTGAAATGAGGGTTTGTGTCCACAGCTTGTGCACGTGTGTGTCAGTTTGTCTTTGGTGTCTGGCAACTTATTTTGTCCAGTTTGTCCAAGTAGACTGAGCATCGTTACTGTTGTGCATGTGCAAATGTGCAGATATTGTGGTTGTAATAGACTTCAGATAGAAAATGCTACCACTGCAACCCCTTTGTTGTAAAACTATAACTTTTTAAATTCATGACAATGTGCATAACCTAACGGCATGCCAATTATCATTATTATTTTTATTTGAAATGTTTTTTGTTGCAAGGATCTGGCTTGGTGGTAGGGATTTTGCCATAGCAGGAACACTGCTGTGTTCAGAGTGACGGAAAGAACGCTAATGTGACAAAACAGGGAAGTTCTCAGCCTTGGTTACCGTAACCGTGAAAGGTGAACCCAGTGTGCAGTAACATGAGGCCAGCTTGCTAAGGAGGATTACTGGGGGAGAAGAACACCTATATGTTGCAGCTTCCTGGCATTCAGCCTGTCCAGCCACAGGGTGCTTTGGGTTTTGAAAGGCAGGGTTGAAGGTCTGTTTCACAGTGACTGGCTCAACAGATCTGGCCAATTTAAAACCTTGCACCCCTGGGTGTCCAGCTGTGAACAGAATACAACTCAAGCTTCGACTTTTTACAGTGTGTTCATTTTCTAAGGAGGGAAGAGATGATTTTATTTAAATTATTCTCAGGTGAAAACATAGTCAAGGTGTGCATAGTTTGTTTTCGTTGACATTTAAAGCCATGTACATTTATGCCTTTAATAGCTATGAGTGCCCTGTGTGTTATGTGGAGTAATGGTTAATGAATCATGTTGTTGGCTTGCAGTTTGTTTACTGTTGTTGCCAGAGCACTGGGGTAAAGCACAGGCACAACCTCTGTGGTACTGGCAGTCTCTGACAGATTGACACTTTTAGATGTTGCAGCTGCATTGCTGCTTACTGAAACTATAGCAACAGGTAGGAACAGGATCTTCTTTTGTTATTTATGTTTACAGTTAATTTGTTTGGTTAGAGCTGCCTAAGCCACAGTAAAGAGATGAATAAACTGAGAATTCAGACCTGAAAATAAAGGTGTAGCTCCAGGTGTTGTTACTGTTAATAGGGCTGTTTTATAGCGAGGTGCATTTTATGTTACTGTTACCAATCCAGAAGCGGTTGAGTTATTGGCAATCGTTGACTAGAAATTCTTGAGACTTCACAACTTACTTTGTGGTCTAGAGTTTTCAGAGCCTGTTTCTTCACTTAGAGATGCTTGGCTTATCACAGCATGAGTGCAGTTTAATGTGTTTATTGATAGGTTTCTTTGAAGGAGCATATGTGAGATGACACTTTTTTTTTTTTAATAGGGAAGTTTCTCTGGTTAAGAAGTACCATTTCCATCTGTTTGAGCTGCACCCCACTGTTCTCCTTTTTTAATGTTTAAAGAGAGCAGAGTTGCTCATCTCTGATCACCTCCCAAGGGACACCAGAGGCCCAACAGGAGTGGTTGTTGCTATCACTAAAATAATTGTTGTTATGGTAACAGGCATCCCCTGACGCTACTGTCAGAAGGCCAAGGTAGTCTTCCAAATGTCAGAAGAATTGATGTGAGAGTGATTCAGTGTGAGGTTCTGTACCTCTCGGTGAATGTGAGCAGACATTCTCTTGTCAGGGACGTTCTGTTGTTGAGGGTGAGGTACCACCAGTGCTGTCATTAAAATCTTGAACTTTCAACTTTTTTAAAGATTCCACTCATCATCCAGTGCATATTTTTGACACATTAACTCCCTAAGAAAACAAACTTTAAGAACCACTTAACAAGAAATAATGGTTAGTTATTCTATGGAATGGCAGCAATTATGTGGAACGTGGAGGTAGGAACACATTGTATTGTCATCTAGCAGTCAGGTCACTGTCTTAGACTGCTTAATTTCCTTTTGTATACAAAATTGTGAGTTGTGTTGGCAAAGGAGTGGAAGTGGAGTTAGGTTCCCTTGTGTTGGTGTTGTAATCATAGATGTCCTCAAGGCGATTTAGGATTGAGATTTGAGATTACGTCTTATTAAAAGGGCTCAGAGACTGCTGCAGATAGCTGCCTGACCCATATTTTTGCCTGGATTATGACACTTATTTGTAAACTTTATCAGCATTTACCTTTACATGGTTTCGACACAGTGATTTACTTTCTTTCAGGGAGCATGCTCCTGTACTGGTAACACATTTAACAAAAAAAGTCAATGATCACCCTCATGTCCAGCCTTTGTTGAAACGTGTGTGACTGGCACTTTTTGTTATTGTTGTTGACAAGCTCTCCAAGCTCTTCTATTTTTGTCAGTAGACAGTATTATTTTGTCATCTGTTTTGCGTCCGGGTTTGTTTCCATTCAGATGTAGTTTTTCAGATGCTAGTGCTCAATTTGTAATATATTAAGTGTGATTAAAGTGCAACAAGGCCACAGAGAGTATAGTACAGGCCTTTGTTGGTATGTTTTTCCTCTTTTCATTCGTATTTGTAAGGTACTGAGCTCTGGTCTCTTTTAGTCCTTTCCAGAGAAGGATTGGTCCTCGCCCTCCCCCTGAATACTATCAGGGGCCTTTGATCGTCGCACTGTTTATCTGTGCTCACTCAGAGGCTGCAAAGCAGTATGATAAGTGGGCTTTACCATGTGAGTGTGTGTGCGTTCATGGAAATAGGAAAGTAGGGGTTGGTGGCAGGTGGGGTCTATGTATTCTTTCACCTCCCTCTCTAGCCCCATTTACACGGACACATGAAGCCAGAACAACAAGTACTCTGGGAAGATTAGCTCCAGTTTGGTGTGAGAAAGAAACGCTAGGTAACTTGTTGCTCAAAAGAGGATGGATGAGATCATCCATTTAAAAGAAGAGTTGACATTAGAAGAGAAATAGAATGATTGCTTTCATTATAAACTTGTAACTCATGAAAAGAATTAAAGCCATCAGTGTGAGTCAAAGGTGGATTTTGGTGATTATAAACAGTTTAGTCATATGAGTGCAGATTTGACCAAGGCTACTGTACACTGGCATAACATCCCATGCCTTCCTAATGACGACCATAAAGAATGCTGTCGGACTGTAGTTGGTTGTCCTGAAACCTCATAAATTGATGGTCATGTTGTCCAACAGACTCGAGTCTGGTGTGTGTGTGCGTGTGTGTGCGCCTCTGTGTCTGTCTTGAGATTAGGTTGGATAGAGCCAAATCCTGCTGGTCTTTCCTTGTCTCCCACTATAGTCACACCATACATACGCTTTGTCATGTTTCCTCGTCTTAGCTTTCCAAAGACTTTCATATGTCTCATCACTTTTGCTTTCCGCTTTTCTTTTCATCACTGTTAAATATGTATGATCGGCAAAAAGAAAAAAAAACCCTACATCATACAGTTAATAGTCCCTGCGTACAATCTGACAATGAGAACACCACAGTGAATGTGTACACTACGGCAAAAAAAAAAACGTGTTCATCGGGGGTACACTGGCATCACGCCCCACTATTTGAAAAGCATTGACCTATAGCTGTTTCTCTCTAATTTATCAATAGACAACATAGTTTATTACCCTGGCAACAAAGGTCTTGGTTTCTAGTCATCTCTTCTTTGTGCAGTTAGTTATACTAGTTAGTTTGCCCAAAAGGATGTGTAAGCCCAAGAAGGATTCACCTTTAGCCCGTGCTCTACTCCACTGCCAAGCTGAATGAAAATCAGCAGAGGTGGTTTTGCATTATCCTGCTGGCAGACAGGCAAAGTAGGCTGGTAACCATCTCTCCTAGATGGTGGTAAAGATGACAACGTAAACAAAGAACAGCCTGGTCAAACTTACAATGCAGAAGTCAGTTTTCAGTCAAGTTAATGGACTTTAGTCTGGTCTTTAGTTTGGCCACTAACTTGCATTTACTCTGCAGAGCTGTACAATTGTATTTTATTAAATGCCAGTTCTGTATGGCAGGGTATGTACATGTTTACTTTTACTGTAGGCTGCAGTTCTCGTAAATTACATCGTTCATTTCATACCTTGCCTGTGAAAAGAAGTTATGCTTAGGGCTCAGCTTTGTTTTCTTTTGAAGTGTCAAAAATTGGGGATATATTTTAGGTATAAGAAATTAGAATGAAACTTGAAAATATAGTCTTGACTTTTTTCTGCTTCCATATTCAGTCTTTATTCTCACCAACAGGAACATTGGAAGCATTCCTGTTCATGTTTGTGGGGACCTTAATGTTAGCTATCTGTCACTAGAGTTAACTTTTGAAGTTTCAGTCCTTTATTGCTCTGGCTTCTCTACAGACTTTCACTATTGTTATGAACAGATTAAGAGTGTGAGCAAGGCTAGTTGAGACTTTACGGGGACTCCGTAAACCCTTCAAAGAGCTATGCTGTGTCTACATGTACAGAGGTTCATTCTCTTACCCCACAGTCTTATTTTTGCACTTAATCAGTCTACTTACTGTATTTTCCAAACCATAAGTTGCTCCGGTGTATATGTCGCACCAGCCAAAAAATCCATGATAAAGAAGAACAAAACACACATGTTGCACTTGAGCGTAAATCGCATTTTGGGGGGAAATTTATTTGATAAAATCCAACACCAAGAACAGACATTTCATCTTGAAAGGCAATTTAAAATAAAAATAGAAGAGAGAACAGGCTGAATACGTGTGTAAGGTATGCTAATGTAACACATTCAGCTAATGCTTCATGACGTATAAACAACGAACTGAGAATGCATTTTCGTCCCTTTTTCCACATCCCACCGATCGAGACGCTAGGGCATTAACGACTTCAGTCTTTTAAGTCGACACATCCGTCAATAAAATCGAAGTCGAGTCGACAGGTCCCAATGACGTCATCACATTGTCAGCGGAGGAGCAACACGGACACACGGCTGTCCAGCAAGGAGCAACTTGTATTAAAGTGCACTGCAACGTAACAGTGTGCACCTACAAGACACAGGCCTCAACATTTTAACCCGAACAAAACAAAGGCTAACACCTTGACTTTTCTTTTAAATTGAACTGCACAACATAAAGTGCACACACACAGGCAGTGTGATTCGCCGCCGACACACACACACACACACACACACACACACACACACACACACACACACACACACACACACACACACACA
>JAPTHA010000003.1:7217108-7230034 GCA_029814585.1 Gymnapogon annona
ATGGAGACTTCATGTGTAGATTATTTTTTGGTGTACATGTATATCTTTTTTCTTTATTATTTTATTTTTGGCTATGGTTCATGTTTGTGAGTATGTATAAATTTGCATCCACTTGCTGTGGTTTACACATTTGGATTGATATGTTTGTTTATTTCTGTGGTTTGTTTGTTTGTGTATGTTTATTTATTGCTACGTTTTTATGGTTTATAGTATGCATAGATGTATTTGTTTATTGCTTCAGTTTATGTGGTTGTGTATGTATGTTTGCTCCTGTCACAAACACATTTTTCCTCATGACACATTAAAGAACTTTTATACTGTTTATCAGAAGACTGGAAAACCGATTGCAATCAGAAGGATCAAAATAAGGGGGTGGTAGGAGGGAACAATCAACACATCATCCGAATTCAACAAGTGCAGAGGCCGTTACAGACAGGCTAAGGAGTTGTGGGAACAAGACAACACTGTAAGCTGACAGCTGATTCTACATATCAGACCTCTGACATCGCCCACTTTTGTTTTTTCTCTCCATTTTCTCCACACACACCAGTCCAAATGCATGTATAATTCAACCCTGTTCCTGTGGCACATGTCCATATAAAGTTACCATGTAAGTCTAGAATAGACTTTATTTCCATTTGTACATGATAACACAGGTACATTAGAATTTTTTGTGCGTGTCCCTGAGGCAGGTAGCTAACTATAACTAAAGAAAAAAAAAAGCCTAGTTAGTATTCCAATCATTTACTACATAGCACACAGACAAACACCCACCACTGCCAAGATCTATAAAACGTTTCCTGTTGGTACAGTTAATAGGAATGACTGGGTAGGAAACAAAGGGTGATGAGAGGTTGAGAAGCTGATGAACTTATCTTCATGCAAATGTACCAGTGCACAGTTCTGTTGTTTTCTCAAATGTGTTTGTCAAGCACCACCTTGATGCTAATGTGCATAGGCCAGGGAAGGCTTAGAGGCAATTTTCCACACAAACAAATGACAGGATGTAGAAATAAACCAAATAGAAAGGGCAAGCCAGAAAAAAAACATGCCTGTGGGGCTATTGGCATGCCTACATACATATATATGTATAAAAATGATGCAATGTCCTTGCTAAATAAAGCTTTACATTCATACAGCGTTTGCTGTTGGTTGACTGCTCTACATTCAGGTGGAGGTACCTGAGGCTTTCAGTTCAGCTGTCTCCACTAGTGAGTGCAAGGAGAGAGGAAAAGGTCCTGGGAAATGTCTGGGAAGCTTGGTGTCTTTACATTAATTTTGGAGTTTCGAGCAGAAATGCTGGCTGACTATGCAAAACACCACACAGAAATGCGGGATGAGAATGACAAATTCCGAGCAGAACTCCGAGTAGAACAATGGAAAATGTCGGAGGGACTGGATAAGAAGTTGGACGAAATAATAAACAAGGTGAAGGAGCTAGATGAAGGGTGACGCTGGTCAACAGCCGAGTCAGCGACGCAGAGGACGGGATAGCCCAAAATGCCAAAGGGCAGAAACAACTGGAGCAGATGCAAAGAAAAATTGACCGGTTCGAGAACGACAGCAGAAGGAAAAATATCCGTATCCTGGGAACCAGACAAGGCATCGAGGGTACAGACCCTGACGGTTTTTTTACGGAGTGGATACCAAAAGTCTTGGGAGCTGATGCCACGGATGCAGGTGGGCATCTGAAGGTAAGAATTGAATGAGCATACAGAACTGGGAAGTCCGGTCAGAACCCCAGACCTGTCCTCATCGAGCTACAACGTCTCTGCGATGGGGACCACATATTGGCATTGTCAAGGAAGGAGCGCAGCTTTACTCATGACAACATGAGAATTAGCTTCTACCAGGACATGAGTCCGGATGTAGCCAGACGCCTCAAGCTGCTCGTGCTGGCTTTACAGGCGATCAAAGCCAAAAACATCACCTGTCTTTCCTGCACACCTTATGGTCCTGCTGACAAACGGGAGAAATTGATTTCTGGACAGCCCAGAGGAGGCTGCCGCATACGTGAACGGGCTTTCTCCAGATGATTGTGGGAGAGCATCACATCAGCTGCCATAAGTGAGGAAGAATAATAATAATAAAATAACTGCCCCAACTGTCCCCTACAAGAGAACACAAACCGGAGCCCTCATAGACACACTACGCTGGAATTGAACTCGTACAAATACCCAGAAGAATGGACTGAATAATGGACCCGACTGGGAAAGACTGCAGCGGGAACATTTGAAGGAAGGAGGTGCGGAAGAACACTTTATACCCAAGATATTAAAATGAACTCAACTGGGTTTCTCTTAAGACAGCTGATTTGACGTGGGATTTTTATTTATTTATTTATCCACTTTTAATTCCCATTATTTATTTATATAAAGTTTCTTTATTTTAATTTATTTACTCAGTCCTTAGTGAATTTATGATTTTCATTTACTTTTGTTTCATTTATTGACTTATCTACTCTTTACTCCCTTGGGACTCTTTTCTTAAGTTACCCTTGTTATTTTATTTTCATTCCACTTTACTGGCTTATTCGGTGTGTGCATGTATTTATGCATGCGAGTGTGTACACATGCATATGTGTATATGCATCTAGGTAACAAAACAGCCTTAAAACGCTTGTTTAGGGGTATCTATGCAACTTAACTTAGTTGTATTTAGGCTACAGAATTATCAGGTGAACCCCCTTCCCCCCCACCCTTTTTTTTCCTCCCTATACCTATCCGAGGATTCAACCATCTTGACATGGGTTTTACACCTTTTGGTCTTCATTTAATTATCTACCTTTTCTAACTTATATTATTTTAATCTAGCCATCCTCTCCTTTTATTTTTTTTCCCTTTCTCTTGTTCTTCTATTTAGGTTTTGTTTTGATCTTACTCTTTGGCAAATGTTTTAGTTATTGATCCCACCTTTCCTTACCACTTTAGTGTTCATACCAAGGCAAAATAATGACCTATCCGATGACACAATTTACAAACGTCCACCTACATAGGAGACCAGGAAGTGTATCTATAAGGGCAAACATATTTCATAGATTGTAGTTAACAGCGTTGTTGATGCAGTTCCATAAATGCGGGGTTAAGTTCTGAGAGCTCACTGGGCTTATGAAAATCAAATGGAAAGCGAACGCCATTGGTACTTTACATTTACTATGTGTTTGGTTGTCACAATGTTAGATTGGAAACTGGGAAGAAGGGTATGTGTTAATTGTCACTATGTGTTGTCCAGTCCTTTATCACTCTTAACTGTTTTGTCTTTTTTCAAGTACCAGAGAGACATGTGCCCCCAATGCCCCCCGTTTGTGGTAGAACCATGGGCCGATGGCCTACATGGAGGAGGGAATGTGGTGCGTACCATCCAGAACTACTTAAGCCTATGTCAAAACCCACTGAAATTTCTGACATTTATTGTTAAAGGGCTAAATAGCCCTATCAAGGGGAAAAGGGTGTATACATACCTCAAGAATTTGAAACCTGGAGACCTACCCTAGGAGAAACTTTTTATTCATCATTCAGCTCAAGGTCCAGAGGAAGGGCAATTTTGCTGCATCAAAATGTTCCCTTCGTAGCTACAAAAACAATATCTGACCCGTCAGGTAGATATGTTATGGTACAAGGGCAGATGTATTCAGAAACATGGACACTCATGAATATATATGCACCTAATTATGATGATCATTTATTTATGCAATAGGTTTTCTTGCACGCATCATAGACACCTGGGATGTTGATAGTGGGGGGTGATTTAAATTTTTGTCTGGACACTGTCCTGGATAGATCCTCTGATAGACCTTGTATCCTCACTAAGTTAGCTAGAACAACCATCTCCTTTATGAGTGACCTAAACCTGATTGATGCATGGAGGCAGATGCACCCGCAGGACAGTGACGATTCATTCTACTCTCACCCTCACAAATGTCACACTCGAATAGATCATTTTCTGACCCCAAGTCAAATGCAGCACAGAATCATAGACATCCAATACCTCACTCTCCTGTAGTCCTAACTGTGGTAAGATTACTGAAATGTACAGATGGATACTGAACCCAACACTCCTTAAACAACCTGGATTTTGCACTTTTATTAAGAAACATATAGACTTTTTTATTGCGACAAATAGATCATCCGCTCCTAATGTCTATATATTTTGGGATGGACTAAAGGCCTACCTGAGAGGACAAATTATATTCTACACCAAAGCCTTAAAGTAGAAGCATAACAGTGAACTTAACGCCCTGGAACTGCAAATACAGACAATTGAGATAATGCATCAGTTCCAACCAATTACACATACAGAGAACTAGTGAATCTGAAATTAAAATACAACAGCCTGAATACCTATCAAGCAGAGAGAGCCTTAGGTCAAAACAACAATTTTATGAACTTGGGGAAAAAGCACACAAAGTACTAGCATGACAACTGAATACAGGAAAAAACCAAATGTATAATTCATGCTATAGAAACGACATCCAAGACATAACCCACAACCCAACTGAAATAAATGAGACATTTAAAAAGTAAACAAGCCAGCCGAGAGACATAGTCTCTCTAGTGTGTCCTGGATCTGCCCTGGGGCCTCCTCCCAGAGGGACATGCCTGGAACACCACCTCCCTGGGGAGGCATCCAGGGGGCATCCAAAATACATGCCTGAGCCACCTCAAGTGATTCCTTTCGATGTGGAGGAGTATCGGCTCCGAGCTCCTCCCTGGTGACCGAGCTCTTCACCCTATCTTTAAGGGTTTGCCCGGCCACCCTGCAGAGGAAACTCATTTTGTATCCAGGATCTTGTAATTTCGGTCATGACCCAAAGTTCATGACCATAGGTGAGAGTATGAACATAGATCGACCGGTAAATCGAGAGCCTTACCTTTGGTCTCAGCTCCCTCTTCACCACGACGGACCAATACAGCGGCCGCATCACTGCAGACGCTGCACCGATCTGCCTGTCGATCTCACGCTCCATTTTCCCCCCACTCATGAACAAACCCCAAGATACTTAAACTCCTCCACTTGGGGCAGTGACTCCCCACCGACTCAGAGAGGGCACACCACCTTTCTCTAGTCGAGAACCACGGCCTCGGATTTGGAGGTGCTGATCCTCATCCCGGCAGCATCACAGTTGGCTGTGAACTGCCCCAGTGCATGCTGAAGGAGCCAACAGGACCACATCATTTTCGAAAAGCAGAGATGATATCCTGAGGTCCCCAAACCAGACCCCCTCCAGCACCTGGCTATGCCTAGAAATTCTGTCCATATAAGTAATGAACAGAACCTGTGACAAAGGGCAGCCCTGCCGGAGTCCAACACGCACTGGGAACGGGTCCGACTTACTGCCGGCAATAAGAACCAAGCTCCTTCTCCGAGAGTACAGGGACCGGACAGCCCTAAGCAAAGGGCCCCACACCCCATACTCCTGAAGCATCCCCCACAGGACACCCCGGGGAACCCGTCAAACGTCTTCTCCAGATCCACAAAACACATGGGGACTGGTTAAGCGAACTCCCATGAACCCCCGAGCACCCTGTGGAGAGTATAGAGCTGGTCCAGTGTTCTGCGGCCAGGACTCTGGTATCCGAGGTTCGACTAACGGCCGGATCCTCCTCTCCAGTACCCTGGAGTAGACTTTCCCAGGGAGGCTGAGGAGTGTGATCCCCCTATAGTTGGAGCACATCCTCCGATCCCCCTTCTTAAAAAGAGGGACCCTCACCCCGGTCTGCCAGTCCAGAGGCACTGTCTCCGACCGCCACGTGATGTTACAGAGACGTGTCTGCCACGACAGTCCCTGCATATCCAGAGACTTGAAGTAATCGGGGCAGATCTCATCCACACCTGGTGCCTTGCCACTGAGGTGGTTGGAAAGCTCCTCGGTGACTTCAGCTTGGGTGATTGATGAGTCCACCTCCGAGCAACCAGCCTCTGCTTCCTCTGTGGAAGATGCGATGGCAGGAATGAGGAGATCCTCGAAGTATTCCTTCCACCGCCTGACAACATCTCCAGTTGAGGTCAGGAGATCCCCACCTCCACCATAAATGGTGTTGGTGGAGCAATGCTTCTTCGGGGTCAACCAGTAGTCCTTCTCCACGGCCTCTCCGAACTCCTCCCATGCCCAAGTTTTTGCCTCTGTCACTACCTGGGCCGCACCGCACCTGGCCTGTCGGTACCCATCAACTGCCTCAGGAGTGCTATCAGCCAATAATGCCCAATAGGACTCCTCCTTCAGCCTGACTGTTCGGTCTACTTACGCCAACCGACAGGCTGAAGAGAGGGATGCGGACACCATTCGACTTGATATCATAAGTTTTAATGAAATACAAGCAGATTGTGTAATCTGGTACACAAATAAAGGAAATTACGAGGATTTATCCCCTAACTGCTTACAAATTAAAATAAATCACAATAAACATTACACAAGCACAATACTGACCGTGGCATTCCTCGACTCTTCATCAAAATATAAATGCCTACACCCAGACTCTCATATAAATGACCTAATCACACCTAAAGTATTTGTAGTCCTCCGCCAATTTTCCTAAACAATCTAGTTCCCCTGTAACTTGAATAAACTCTGTACAAACGAAAGTAAAAGTTAAAATCCAAAATTACTGATTGATTTTTACATTTCTTTACCATTTTTACATTTCTTCAATATATTAATAACTATACACATATAACAGGTCACACTCCTAACTGGACAGTACACTGACAGTACACTTCCAGTGTCCACCACCGGGTTGGGGGATTTCATTTCGGGGACTCGGGGATGTACAGGAATGGTCCTGTACCTCTTTCCAGAGAGAAGAGGCACAAACAGTTGGTGACCTGGGTGGGTGAGGTCTGCAGCTATACGAGCAGCCCTCTTTCGGATCCGGCCGCCGTATATTGAGTCCAGGTGTGGAAGAGATCTCCCGTCAATCCCCTGTGCTGTCTTCACCACCCGGACTAAGTTCTTCCTGTCTTGTGCAGTGCAGCTCCCTTACCACACTGTTGCACTGACATAGAGGATGCTCTCTATTGTGGCTCTGTAGAGCCCTCATGAGCCCTCAGCTCATGAGGGGAGAGCCCAGTCCTTTTGACCTCCAAAGGAAGCTTGATCCAGTATATTATTGTCTCTGGTGGGAAAGTGTATGGAATTATGGAATTTTGGAAGCACTGCTTAGAGATTCACATGATTGAAGTCTCCTGCCACAATCACAGCTGCCTCTGGGTTGGAATTCATCTGCCCGCTGATCAGACAGTACATCTCCTCTAGCGCTAGCTTAGCATTAGCCCAAGGTGGAATGTAAACAGCAATGATGAGGATGGAGCAGAGCTCTCTAACCGTCTTGAATGGTCTGCATTTCCATTGGACTGACAGGCTTACCCAGTCGGGGTCAGAACTGGCTTGACCAGTGGATCCACATCCACATCCACTGGTCATGCCAGTGGATATGGATCAAGCAGAAGGATTCTTGTTGGACTCAAAGAACAATAACTTCACCCTTCCACTAATCCTCCCACCCAACACTTTAAGAACCGATGTCAGAACCTCGAGGAGGAAGGTGAACAAGGTATGTGGTCAGCTGGACACCCCTACAAGACATAGGGGCTCCGTCATTTAAATTCGGAATTGCTCATAACTGGACATGTGACACAAGCTCACCCTGTTGCTAGCAAACTTGGATTAGGGTGTCTAGCATTGAAAGGCCAACGCAAAGGCACATGACTGATATGACCTGAAATTTACAACATTTTCATGTCTGAGATACAGCTCCCATGCCCTCTCAACATCAAGGGAAACCTCATGTTTCCCTTGATGTTTGCCCAATGCAAAGGACAGTTTAACACCCTTTACTGTGTTTTATTATTCTGCACATCCCTGTTAAAATAGTGAATAAAATGTCTGAAAATTGCACATTAATTAGTCATTTCACCCAGACAAACTGTGTGTGGACTTGGTAAGGCACGGAGCTGGTGCACAGGGGACCGGGGTTTGATTCCCGCGGTGAGCGTCCAGTGTGTCTTTGGACACACTGGAGACCCTTCAGGTTACTGCCTGCAACTGTAGACACAAGGGGGCCTGTGTCTCATTGTGCTGGCCCCAAGGCTGAATAAATACAAGGGTTGTGAAAGGAAGGGCATCCGACGTAAAAACTTCTGCCAAATATGTGAATAGGATTCACTGTGGCAACCCCGGACGGGAAAAAGCTGAAAGAAAGTTCATCTTAGCTCTCGCTAAATTTGTGACGTGGATTAATCTCAAGTGACATGATTTAGAAGTCTTATGTACCAAAATGCACTTTGCAGACCGTTCAGAATGGGTGGCATGGTGTGGACGTTGTATTGATCATCAATTTTTACAACTCTAATTGCATGCAGACAAGTTGAAAATCAGTGGCTGAGAGGCAGGCTAAATTCAAATTCAAGCTCTGATTACATGTTTGGGAAAGTAAATTACATGCTGAGGAGAGCATTATGATGCAGGACATCTTTGGATTTGCCTCATTGGTGGGTGTGAAATGAGTCAGTCTGAGTTTAGAGTGATGGAACACAGAAAAGTTTCTGTTACTGCCTCCACAAGTGCTGCAGTCACTAAATATATTTCCCTTCTGCCCCTCTATCACTCTAAATCCAGACCGGGATACATTCACTACTATCTGCCCACAACACACACATTATCAATGCCAACACAGTATAGACCCATCTAACATAGCTATGACACTATTTCATAATGCATCATGTAGCACTATGAGATTATGGTCCATGATTTCACTCAGGTCTAGCAATGGTGGCTCTCTCATCTGCACGTCAGTGAAATTGCGGTAGATCAATATCATTAATATGTCGGTCTTATAATGATAGAATGTTTCTACATTGGAGAGAGCTATAGTCGAGTGTTGGTAGCTGTGGTGATGCAGGGAAGGGCAGATAAATGATGGGATGGGTTTAAGACTGGTGTTTGCTTTGAGTTTCGTAGTGAATCTAATGCTACATTGAGTGTGATACTTTGACTTTTGGATAATATTCGATGTGATTAAAAGTCCCTTCATATAGTCTTTGGAATATTTGATGTGATTAAAAGTCATCATATTAAAAATCTGATAAAGTTAGGGCTCTGAGATAATAAAAGTCTCTAAGTTGAGGTTATCAATGTATCGTGATTTAACACATTTTCTTTTGATTTAATGAATAAATAGTTTTATGCAAAATGACTCATGCAGTGGCCAATTTATTCAAAATTACATACAAATAGATGCATATGGACAAATGTACTGAGACACATTGAATGCAGGTAAAAAATGGGGGTTGAACTACAAAACAAATGAACATGTAATTATATTGCAAATATTATTGGAGATAATTATTGGTAACTGATGTGACTATTTTAACCACTGGTACATACGGGAGGATTATAGTGTGGTGGTTTGTATGGTTTTTGACATGTCCAGGGTGCTGCCGCCTGTTAGCAGCACCCACCGGGAACCTCTGCAGGACTTACCTGTTCAGTAAATGAACAAATGAATGAATATTTCAAAAACATGGTCTCACAAGCTGTAGTATCCTAGGTGCTGGCTTATATTTTATGTTCTCCTTTTATCTCTCATTTGGGTCTAAACAAAGGTGGATGCACTTTTCTTCCTCTCCTCCCCTCGTCTTCTGTACTTGCTGCTCTTCCATCTGTTTCGTCTAGTGTCATCCGCTGAAGAGACTCTCTGTGCCCTGTTTTTCAACCTAAATCATGGAATGGATCAATTGATCTCTCAAGGCAATTGACATAAGCTTCTCCACAAGAAGTTTGTGCCCGGGAGAACATGTCTGTCCTTTTGGAACGTTTGTAGCTAGTTACACAATGGACGGGTGGGAGAATGAAAGGTTGTGTGTCTGGCTGCCCTTTCTGTGGAGGACATCAAAGATATTTTCTTATTCAGAACCAGGATCACAGGCAATGAGATGCTCTTGCGTTCCCACCCCCCTCTTCACGGCCACCTTATGGTGTTGACTTTTGCTTGGGCCTGTTCAAGGCCGTCTCCATGGTGACACGCTGTGTTTTACCAAAACATTTGTGATTGCAGCATGGGATAAAGTAACTCTCCAGGCTTACATGTACAGGGAGACCTTTCACACACTAAGCTATACAGATACACTACACCTCCCTGTACCCCCATCCCACTGTTACACAGACTCAGGCTTGCAGGTCCGATTGCAACCTGTCTATACTAGCCCTTCCCCCTCCCTTGTTGAAAATAATTTTTTCCTGTTCTCACACTGTGCTTGTGTATGACAAAAGTTTGGGGTGGACTTTATTCCTCTCATCTTTCCTCGTATGATGTTGCAGTTGTTCTTTTCTCTACTTCTGTCTTCCTGTCCTGTCCACCCCTTCATTGTATGTATCTATATCTGTACTGTGTTCATTCATTTATTATTTCAGACCATTGGTTAAGTTTTCATTTATGCATGTATTCAAACATAGAGTATATAATAAATGTATATATTGACTCTGCTTAAAAAATTATATGAAATGGTGAATGGCAAACTTGTACAAGTTAAAATAACAATATGACTATATACACCAATCCGACAAAAGTGTATTGCAGCAGAAAAGAAAAATGTATTACAAAAAAAAATACCAATGCAGAGAATGATTTAATTGATTTAATCTTTGTTGCATTTTTTTGTCCTATGATGAATGCTACTTTTTAGAGATGCACTTTAATATTTAGTTTGGATGGTGGTTTACATCTGCCTGGGAAATGCTTGAACTTCTATCTCTTGGGCTTTTTTCAATAACAAAGTATCAAATAATACAATTTAAGTGATGTGTGTAAGATCTTCTCTTTATTCTGTCAGGTTTTCAGATGACTGCAAATCACACAAATGTGAAAAACGCACAGACAGAGGTAGAAAGCAATCAGTGGACATTTTTAATCAAATACTTCATGAGCCAATTCCACTCTTTTCCACACACCTTTCTTTCATTTTTATCCAATTCACATTATTTATTTCCATCTGTTATTGAATGTACTGGGTTTTGTGCCACTGTCAGTTTTGTTCTCTGTAATTGAATCTGATGGTCTGGTCCAGATGGAAACTCTGTATTCTGAGGAACAAGAAGCAGAGCTGTTAGGTAACAGAGATAGCATAAGAAAAGCATAGACGTCCAAACCAACCCTGCAAGCATAACTAATCACTATACGGTTTACTGTGTTTCATAAAAGCTTACGGGGAGTTTTAAGTTGAAGTGCTTGAAGTTATCTGTACTTTCTAATTAACTGCATTTCGACAATTTATGACATTGCTCATTACACTTTATCAAAACAATTTACTAAAAATCTTGCATAAAAAGTCTATGGTCTGCTTCATGGCATTGTTTGTCATTCCTTCAATAGTAGATGACACATTTCTTTTTTTTCCAAATGCAGATGTCAAAGTAATACTGTAAACTGTGTTTAAAGGACAATCATATCTATAATTCTCCTTTAAATCCAATTATTTATTTTGATTTGTTCACATTTTTTGATAATCTCGTATGTAATGTGTGTAATCTATTCTGCTGCTGTAAACTGAAATTCCTTGAGTGGGACAAATACAGTTATATCTAAAATAAAATTAAAACTGAATTTATGAGCCACAATGAAAACATGTTTGGTGAGTGCTCAGTGCAAGAAGAGATGTCCATCAGGTGGCTGAATTAGGAAGTATAAAGTTCATTAAACGGCCTCTTGTGCTTTTCCTTTTACTTCTCTTAACAGAACACAATGTTTTGATATGGTTTTGCAAGTAAAGATGTATCCTACCTTGATTGGTTTAACTTCATGGTAAATCAGTGGGTAAAACCTTGTACAAAACTGGTCATCCACAGAATTACAAGTTAGAGTACAAACAGTATTGCACAGAACACACACAATAAGTATGTCAAACTTCAATCCACACACGTAAGCCATTGTTGGTAGGAATTATTATAGCAGTGACACTGGCAGAGGCATTAGTCGGTATCAACTTTCTTTATCAAAATGAAACAGCCCAGACACTGAAACTGCAACCTCCTGCTGACACCTGCAAGAGAATCCTCATTATCATGATAACAGGGACCTTTGGATTAAATGCAGTTCGCCATCTTTTTATGGTCATTACATATGACCCATTTGGACCTTCATCTTCTACAATATTGATTCCCCGGTAAAACCCATGGAGTTGGTCAATACGCTGAAGGAACACAAAATTAAGGGGATCATAAATGGTGATAAATCAGTCAAGGAGGATTAAATTGATAGAAAAATATTTTGGAAACTGCCACAGGGTCTTTATGGGTTAAAATACTTTAAAGTGAATTTAAAAGTAAGTAATTAGTTCATTTACTTAAATAAGATTGTTGATATATGTAGCCACAAAGGGGCACAAGCCAGTGTTTTCTTGTGCTGGTCCCAAGCCCAGATAAATACAGAGGATTGTGTCAGGAAGGCCAACCGACATAAAAACTTTTACCAAAATCAAATATGTGAATCACACTTAAAACTCCCATACTGGATCAGTTGAGGCCCGGGTTAACAACGACTGCCATTGGAGCTGTTCACCTACAGGGTTACGGTGGAAATTGGACTACTGCTGGTCAAAGAAGGAGAGGAGGAAGGTGTGTTGATAGGAAGACAGAGAAGAGGAAAACTAAGAGTCTAGGTCTGAGAGTCGGGACTCTGAATGTTGGAACTATGACAGGAAAAGGTAGAGAGCTGGTGGACATGATGCAGAGGAGAAAGGTAGACATACTCTGTGTCCAGGAGGCCAGGTGGAAAGGTCGCAAGGCCAGATGCTTAGGAGAAGGGTTCAGAAGCTGTTCTATCATGGGGTAGATACAAAGAGAAATTGAGTAGGAGGTATCTTGAAGGAGGAGCTTGTTAGGAATGTCCTGGAAGTTAAAAGAGTGTCGGAGTGATGACTTAAAGCTTGAAATT
>JAPTHA010000003.1:7342805-7355359 GCA_029814585.1 Gymnapogon annona
GATAGATAGATAGATAGATAGATAGATAGATAGATAGATAGATAGACAGATAGATAGATAGATAGATAGATAGATACTTTATTCATCCCCAGGGGGGAAATTCAAGATTCAACATGTCAAATCTAATCAAATTTATCATAAAAATCTAGATTTGCGGTCGCCCCAGATGATATCCGAAAGTAACCACGTCAATGACCCATAAATATGAGTATTTTTTATTTATTTATTTTTTTCCCTTTTTTCGCCACTCACTCACTAAATACATATCAATGTTGTGGTGTGGGCAGAGAGAGGTGTGTCTGCTGGGTGTGTGTGCGTGCTTGGTGCGTCTCCATTCCCTCACAGGTGGCGGTGATGACAGCGCGCACCGGTTTCCACCGAAGTCTTCAGCGAAGCGCTTTTAAGGACGCTGGGGACAGGGCTTCAGTGCGAGTGGATTGTTCTACCTATGTGTGTCCCCGCCTGTGCCGAACGCCCGCTGCCCACCGACCACGCAGATCAACCTTCACACCTTTTTGTTTATTTTTTGTCTATCTGGTTGGAATAAACCTTTTTTTGTTTAAATCTTAACCTCCTCCTGCGTCTGGATCCTCCCTCACCGCAGTCCATAACAAATGTATAATAATGGGTGCTATGCATAGACATTTTTATTTTGGGATGAAGTTGTGACCCTTTCATATTAGTGAGGATTTTGCTGTGAACGGGAAGCCTACAGTGGATTTTTGTTTTATGCAGGAGAAAGTGGTGCCCTACGGTGTCAAGGACACTGAAGATTTTGATTTCAAGGGGTATCAGGTCCAAGTTCTTTTTTCTGTTTTATTTTGTCGTGTTGTGTCTGTGTGTTCGCCCCCTCCCCCTCCCCCCTCTCTTTTTCACCTTGCAGTCATCGGCCCTCGGGAAGTGCTGTCGTTTTTGTGCGGTGTCAACCTTCATTAAGGGTTCATGCAATCATGTAGATGTAAGGTATGGACAAAAATCTTGAATTTATTTCTTGGGATGTGAAGGGTGTCGGGAATATAATTAAAGCCAGCAAGGTTCTCACTCATTTGAAATTATTGAAAGGAGATGTAATTTTTCTTCAGGAGACACACCTACGAAATAAAGAAATACTTCGGCTGAAGAGAAATTGGATTGGACAGGTCTATCACTCCAAATTTAGTACAAAGGCCAGGGGGACAGCAATACTTTTGCATTCTAATCTTTTGTTTGAAAAACATTCAGAGATAGCTGACCCAGATGGACGTTACATAATTATCTCTGGTAAATTGCAGGGCTGTCTGGTTGCGCTAGTGAGTGTCTATGGGCCAAATTTTGATGACGAGTTCTTCGTGTCCAAATTATTTTCTTTGATGCCAGTGTTCGTAAATTACAATTTTATTATTGGGGGTGACTTTAATCTGGTTCAGGATACAGTGCTGGACAGATCTGCGACAAGGCCATTCTCACTGTGTAAATCCGCTAAGGCGCTTGATGTTTTCAAGATAGAATTAGGACTAGTAGACCCATGGAGATGCCAAAACCCAGCAGCGAAGACTTTTTCATTCTTTTCTCATGCATACCATACATACACGCGCATAGACTTATTTGTAATTGACATTAGGTTGCTTTCTCAGACTCAAACCTGTGCCTATAATACGATTGCCATATCTGATCATTCCCCCATCTCCCTGGACTTGGTCCTGGAAACTCGTTCTCGATCCTTTACAGGCTGGAGGTTTAATTCTATCTTACTGATGAGGGATGAGTACAAGCAGTTTATGAGAAACCAGATTTCTTTTTTTCTTGAAACAAATGACTCGCCAGAGATTTCGAGGGGGACACTTTGGGAAGCTTTGAAGGCCTACATGAGGGATCAGCTTATTAGTTTTATTACCAACTTGAAAAAGAACGAAGTGTCCCAAACAACAGACTTGCTAGCTAAAATTAAGGAGGTGGACGACAGATATTCCTCCAATCCAGACCCTAAGCTGTACACCGATTGGGTGAAACTCGAGACTAATTTAAATCTAACTACATCCACCGCTGCCATGGTACAGCTGATAAAGACAAAACAACGTCTCTTTGAATTGGGTGACAAGGCAGGGAAGTTCCTGGCTTATCAGGCTCGTGCAGCACCAACTTCAACTACAAATCGAAAAAGCGTCTAGTCGTTATTCACTATCCTCTATTCTATGCTCTGAAATGCCTCTGTCTTTGTCTTCTTTGGGAGACAATGCTGTGGTTAAAGTAACTATCTATTTGGAGACAATTTAGGAAATATTTTGGTTTGCATGACCCTTCTATATTATCTCCATTGCTCGGTAACTGTAATTTTATTCCCTCCATTACAGATATAGTTTTCAAGATTTGGTATGATGGGGGTCTTCGTAAGGTCCGGGATCTTTATAATGACAACGTCTTCTCTTCCTTTGCCGATCTTTCAACTAAATACCACCTGCCCAACTTGCACTTTTTCCATTACCTACAGGCAAGGGACTTCATCAAGAAACAATTTCCACACTATCCTAACAGACCCCCTGAAACCGCCTTGGATAACCTCTTGGGAGTCAATCCACACAAGAAGGGTCATATTCCATATGATTGATGAATTAACCTCATGGTCAATTAACACAACTAAACGTATATGGGAGGAAGAGATGAGTGTGACTCTATCAGAACAACAATGGGAAACAGCCGTGAAGTTGATTCACTCGTCTTCTATATGTGCACGGCAAGTCGTGATTCAGTGTAAGGTCTTTTTTAGAGTTCACTATACAAACGCAAAACTATCTAGAATCTACCCAGCTGTCTTGAACAAATGCAATAGATGCGGACAGTCACCAGCCAACCACACACACATGTTCTGGTCCTGCCATAAGCTAACCGCATTTTGGTATAGTGTTTTTAGCATACGGTCTCTGTCCCAATCCGATTTCCGCTATATTTGGGGTGTCAACTGCGTTAAGGTTTCGAACCCTCTGAAAAGTGCCTTGGCATTTACGACCTCGCTGGCTCGGAGGTTGATATTACTTAAATGGAAACTTCCCAACCCTCCTTCACATGACCATTGGATGAGGGACCTACTCTTACATTTGAAGTTGGAGAAAATAAGGTTTTCAATTAAAGGCTCTCTCAATAAATTCGTAACAACTTGGCACCCGTTCCTGTAACTGATGGACACCATCACACTACTTCCCAAGGCAGAAACTTGACCTAAAGTATTATTTATCATTTAATTAATGAATTTGTTTATTTTATTTATTTAAGTTAAACTTTTCCCTCTATGGAGCTGTTGCAGAGGGTCAGGTATCTTTTCCCACCTGGTTGGATATTACATAGATAAAAGTTTTTAAGGGTCTTTTTTTAAAGACACATGATTAAAATCCCCAAGAATAAAATTTATGAGCCTCTGGAAAAGTGGTCTGCAGCCTCTGTGCTGTGTCAGAGACAGTGCTGAAGGTGGATGTACTTGGATGGATGTAAACAGTCGTTATGAAAAGTTGGGTAAACTCTGAAGCCATCAATAAACAGGTCCGGGTCTTGGTTGCGATCAGTAAGCCAAGTTTCTGAGTACGCCACAACACAGCAATTCTTGAAGTCCTTCTGATATCAGACGTTACCCTGAATTTTGTCCACTTTATTCCTATCTACCTATATATACTTAATTCCTTGGTACATTCCCCATGGTAATAGTTGCGAGAGGGATGTGTTGAGCTGGTGTTTCCTCATGCATAATCATATACATCGAAGGCTTCAAGACTTCACCAATGGTGACATCTGGTGGACAACTGAAGACATGGCAAACTCTAAGGAGCACGAATGAAGCACTGGCAATGTTTCAATGACATAATAATAATAATAATAATAATAATAATAATAAATTGTTGTTGGGCGCCTTTCAGGGCACTCAAGGTCGCCTTACAGACAGCAACAATAAAAAGATAAAAATATAATTAAAAGCAAAAACGCAGGTAAAAGCATTAATCATTCTATAAAACAAAGGAAAAGAAAATGGAGCTAAAATACATGATAAGAGGACAGTGCATTTGAGATGTCAGTGGTTAGAGTGAGTAGGCCTGTCTGAACAGATGGGTTTTGAGTCTGGATATGAAGAGTGCTAGTGAGTCTGTGTTGCGGAGGCCGGGGGGGAGTGCGTTCCAGAGCTGGGGAGCAGAGCAGCTGAAAGCTCTACTCCCCATGGTGACGAGACGGGCAGTGGGGACGGTGAGGAAGAGGGAGGAGGAGGAGCGCAGCGAACGGGCCGGTGTGGCGATGTGGAGGAGCTGGGTCAGGTACGGGGGGGCGAGGTTGTGGAGGGCTTTGTATGTGAGGAGAAGGATTTTGTAATGGATGTGATGTGTGATGGGGAGCCAGTGCAGCTGCTGGAGGACTGGTGTGATGTGTTTGGAGAATGGTGTAAGTGTGATGATGCGAGCAGTGGAGTTTTGGAACAGTTGAAGTTTATGGAGGGATTTTTGTGGGAGACCAAAGAGGAGGGAGTTACAGTAATCCAGATGGGACGGGACTAAAATACGGATTTTGTCCTTAATAATGGTCGATAAGGTCGTCCGACTGAAGCGTAAGGCTTTACCAATGTTTGTCGGTTTATTGCCTTTCTCCTACCGCTGTCCAGCTTCGTTTCCATCGCAATGGCTTTCCTTTTGGTTGGATCAGCATCACTAGGAAATTCTGGTTTCTTTTTTGGGGCCATAATGTGAAAAAGAAGGGTGACAAAGCCAAGTATACCAGCATAATTACAGAGCACAAACACAAATGCTGTACACTATACGCTACACTGCAACAGTATCTGGCTGGAGGCAAAATGGCGGATGAGACTTTGGGTGCCGTAAAGTACGACTCGGGCATCGTAAAGTCGAAATAACGTAGGTCGAGTACACCGTAACCCGGGGACCACCTTTGTGAAAGGTGCTAAATCTACTGACTGTGATGCAAAAGATATTTTGCATCACAGTCAGTAGATTTAGCTCCTTTCACAAATTAACTGCCAAAGCCATTTTTATACAATAATTAACTTTTTGCCTATAAATGATTAGAATACTCTATTTTCACGTTTTGTTTTATTTTTTTGGGTTTCAAGGAAAAAAAAAAAGCTCAAACCTTTATTTTAGGAAAGTGATCATATTACATTGTTGTTAAAAGATACATGTTTAAGATATCAGTATATATTTATTAGATTCATACATACAGGAATAGGCATGGTGGGTGAAGTGTCTTGATGGACTATGACAAAAAGAAGAAACAAACACACTGCGCAAATTCCACAGGTAGGGACAAAAATCCAGACGTGACAAGATCCAAAGATGTGGCAAAAATCCACTGACGGGAACAAACTATGAATATCCAAAAGTACAGCAAGGTAAGTCCAGGTAAGTATATCTCAATGAGCAAAAACAAACTGGCAACGAGACAAGGTGAAACAGGGGTTTAAATACACACAGGGAGGGGAGATGACAAGACACGGGTGAAACACATTAGGAATCAGGATGTAATCACCACAGGTGAGGAGCGGGGAATCTGGAAGCCAGACATGAGACAAGAGATCTACAAAAATAAAACAGGAAATGACAATTCAGAAAACTTAACTCTGGGCAGCAGATGTGACAAGTAGAGAGTGGGAGTCGAACCACCCGAACAACCCTTGGGTTATTAGACAACCTACTCTACCACCTGAGCCATAGCCGCACTGTATTTATACCACCTGTAAAAAATATATAGGACAATAGAATAGCCTTTGAAAATGAAATACCATTTGCATTAAAGATTGCTTGAGCAAAGCAGGCATTCATGGTCTCCAGAGAGAGGGGTTAAAAGGTTGAATAAAGATTCTTATTAAAGATGTGGCTGTGAGATCACAACACCTGTGTGTTTGCACAAACATTCGAAGAAACATCCTCACTTCAGCAGCATTTTATAATAATCTCCAAACCAGACGTTAAATCAATCTGACTTGCTTAGCTGAGAACACTGACAGATTAACTTTTGTCAGAGACTCATTGACACTTCTTAAAGGCATGTTACCATTGCACCAGATACGGCAGTCTGTACATTTGGAAAAGCAACAAATAAAACAAGTATTTTATTTATAAAATGAGCTACATAATGAGAGTATAATATTTTCCAATTTAAAAAAAAAAAAAAAAAAGATAACCTATCTCTGCTCTCAAGTGTATATGAGTGGGTGTAGATGAGAACTTCCCATTTAACAATATCAATCTTCCGGACAGTGGAGTGCAATATGATATTTATGTCTTTTTCAGAGACAGCAAAGGTAAAACTGATACAGCATTAGTGAAAGCTTTCATACCACAACATAAAGACAACACTTGGAAAGGAATGTGTAGATGTATGTAAACAGCATACGCAGATGCTTAATTTCACAACCAAGTGTGCACATGTCAAATGTCTCATTCCCTGGCATTTCCCTGAGTGGGAAATATAAAGGCATTTCTAATGTAATATAAATTATACTGAACCTCTTCCTTTTTCCACTCTTGACGTGTTTTAACTACCTTTCGATATTTCCGACATCAACATGGACCTCACATCTACTAGACAAGCAGCAATAAAGTCAGTCAAAACATACCCACGAGACCACTTTACAACTCCGGGGCTGTTTTGATCATGGCTTGGATCAATTTGACCAGTAATGTGCAACAGTCACTTGGAAGGACTAGCCACAATGGAAACGCAGTAAAAAAAAACATCTTGAAATTACAGATTTCTGTGAATTTGAGCACAGCCGGAAACATATAATATAGTGATAGTAAATGCCAGATATTACAATGCCGAAATGTAACATATTATATATTTAGTTCATGTGTGTTACTTATTTATTGTTGTGTTTGTTATGTCACTGAATATTGAAAATTGCTATATACAATGAATTTAAATGAAATGTGAGCTATTTATTCGATGTGTATGGTGGAACCTCCATTACTTTTCACATAATTTAATAGGCTGACATTGGCAATGGTAAACTTGTAGTATCGCTATTTTTTATGCATCATAAAATTCACTATTTTAATTAATCTTTTAAATTTGTTTTGTTTCCCTTTTATTCTGTATGTTCTCTGTTTTTAAAATCTATTGTTGCAGTGTCCTTGGGTGTCTGTAAAGACAGCAATAAAATATTAGTGTTATTATTAAACTAATATTCTGAAGAAATGGATTCTGCATTTTTTGATTGACTTTTTCAAAAATACAAGATGGGGTGTTTAATTAGATTATTGGTCTGTGGGGCCTTGCTAAAGTTGTTTGATCTCAAAGTGCTCCAATGGTTCTGAGTGCAGTCAGTGGCCAGTGGTGGCAGTGTTAACAGACAGGTAACATTACACTGGAACACACTTGTTTTGAGTGAAATTGAGTCATGTTTAAGTACCCAAGTTGCTGTCACTCAGCTTTTAGCTCTGTAATTTGTTTTGAAAAGGGATCAGGCTACCTGCCATACCTGTTAATTTGTAGAGCTGGTTCAATTCACTGTTGAATTCAATTAAATTCAGCTGATGTTTAGATGTACATGACTGCAACTTTGATTCTGTGGGTTTAATTGGTTTAACTGCAAGGTTGGAGGGTTGTAATATATTGGATTTATCTGCTCCTTGTATCTTCCAAATTCAACTGTCTTTAACGCTACTGCTTGAATAATTATATACTATTTCAAAATAACTATTTGTAGTTCCCTGAGGATAGATACACTATGCATTTGTTACCCCTTTGACCTCATGTTTCAAATCCTTGTATGCTCTTTTTCTTCACTTAACCAGCAGTGTGGCCTTTGACAAATAATTTCAAAAAAAAGATTGGCAAACTTCTGTTGAGATTGTCTTCATATATTCATAGCAACTCGTTGACCTTTTTTCACTCATGACTTGCCTTATGATATTTCACAATCACTTTTACCTCTCCTGTAGGGCTAGAATTAAACCAAAAAATGTCAGCTTTTACCAAAGTATAAACCAAGCTAGAAGATCAAACTGACATTTATATTACACAGTTATGCTCCCCGGAGAATTGAGCCTTTTCGGACAGTTACCCTGAGGCCACAACCCTGAATTGAACATTAAAGGTCTTGTAATCCAGTGTCCGTACTATTGCATTTTGTGCTTGGATTCAGTTTAAGAAGGTAACAGCGTTTCAGATTCACGGCCCTGTTGAAGTCATGGCTCTGGATGAAATATAGGGACAACGAAGGGATTAAAGGGAATTGATGGCATTTCTACTCAAGGTAAATATGTTAGAATTATGGAAATCATAGTTCTAAGTTAGATTTGCATTATGGGGCACTAGATGAGCAACATGGCTATCTCAGAGCATGTTTTCTAAATTTTTTATAGTAAAAAAAAAAAAGAGTTCAAAAGACCATTTTAGGCTCAGGCTTTAAAGTGTGATAACTTTTGCCCATATATCCTTTTTCCTTTTTGGGTCTACTTCATGTTTGCATCTGGCAAAACATCATGGTACCATGTTTTGTCTACATTTCTGCACGCTGAGATGTCAAGCTGAGATGATTGGTTCGTTATCTAATATTTGTTATACTTCTGAGATCAAAACCTATTCTTAGCTTTTCTTTTTCGATTTCTGTCACAAACACACTTTTGTTTATTAGTCAGTTATATGTCTGCATACACTTGCAGCTCAATGTGGTTGTTTTTACACCAAATCAAACCTTAATCATTGAAAAATAGGCCGAGTAGCAAAAAAAGACTTAAAAAATCTCTGAATGACAAAACCATTTGCCAGTTTTTTTTTGTTTTTTTTTTTTAGCTACACTTGTCACTCTATCCAGTCTAAAATTGTATATTTCACCATAAGTCGCAGTTCCCCTCTCAAAACTAGGCTACAATTTAGGGGCAGCATGGAGGTCTAGCAGTTAGCACTTTTTGCATCACTTATGTGTCTTTTCTGTGGGGAATTTACCCATTGAGTCGATATCCTGAGTTCTCTGGGTTCCCCCACCATCTAGCCTATGTATGCTAGGTAAATTCTCCTCTCACTGCTCTTGATGAACTGATTTAAGATCTGATGGTTTCCTATAGCTAGGATAGGCTCCAGTGACCCCCATGACCCTGCAAAGGATAAAGCGGGCTTGTAAGATGAATGGATGGTTCTAATGTGCTGAGAGCAGGTCTGTCAAGATTGGTAAACTTTATAGAGCAGAGGTGGCCAACCCGAGGCTTGTTAGCCACATGCAGCTCTTTGCCTGGTTGCATGCAGTTCTTACATTAATGTCTGACATGCATGAACGTTAACGCAAATGACTTGGTACCTCATGTACAATTACTGTACTGGCTTGTATTTCATACTGAAAACTGGTGTATGCTTAAATCCAGAAAACACTGTATGTACAAAAAAATCCAGTTGTACAAAGCTTTTCATACGCCTTCAATACGCGCACTTTTCTTTTTGTGCATATCAATTAATGTGGAATTCACCGCATATGTTGACATACCCTTTCCACATCCCTAAATATGAATATGAGTATAAACAGGGTCTGCAGGTGGGATTCCCCTGTTCAAATGACATCCAGCCGTCGATGACAGTCGATGTGAGTGGCAATAAGCAAAGTAAAGGTTCATGTGTAATCACACCAGGATATAAAAAAGGAAACCAAAGACTAGGACTCATGTTTAATTAGAAAATTTAATATTTTCCAAAAGGCAATGAGGCAGCAGAAGACAGGGATACGCAGTCCCAGCCACATTTCACAGACTCTCCAGATGGCTCGGTCCCAACCAATCCTCCATGCTGATATATTTGAATGTGAGCATCAAAGTTTGTTCGCCTTAAAGTTTAACAGTTGCAATTTCAGTGCATTTCATTTTAGATTGCAGAACATACATTTTCAAAATCATTTGAAAGGTGTTTACTTTGATAAAACCCTTGTATTATATTTTGTTTGGAGATATGAACTAAAAATTTAACTAAGAGCTCACTCTTTACAACAGAAATCTAAATATGGAATATATTCAACCTTTTCACAGTCTTATTTTTCCAGGATGTTTTCATTTTATTCTTGAGAATGTGATTAACACTGTCAACCCTGCAAAGGATGCAGCATATTTGGAAAATGAATGAATGAATGATTTAACACTGTTTGTTCAATGCGGTTTCTGCATTGGCCAACAGTCTCATTCAGGTTTTGTTCTGACTCATTATATCTTACATTCTGCAATCATGTATGACGCATGTTTACATGAGGATGACGGCAGCTCCTACAGGACTTTGCGGAAGGGGATTGATTGCAGTGTTCTGGATCATGATGGTGGTGGTAGGATAAAACTGGACTGGATATGGTGGCTGGCCTCAGGCTTTGGTAATCAGAGATGTCCTCAGAGACCCCTGCTTCTCTCCCCTTTGATCAGAGGGCCCAGATGGATCTTAACACTAGTGATGAGGGGTGTCAGTGTGTGTGTGTGTGTGTCGAGGAGGCGGGCTGGGTGGGGGGTTGATATAAAGACCAAATCAGAGAGTGGTACACACCAGTAGCCCAAGGCAAAAAGTGCACTTTCAAGGAGGTAGCTCACACAGGCTCACTGTGGCATAAGCTGACTGACAGAAGACAGACACGGCACTCACATTACAACATGAAAGGAGACAGGGACTCAACTCGACGCCCTTTTTATCCCCTTAACATCTTCTGTCCTTCTATGGCTCATTTTGGTTGATCCCGTTTGACTGAAAGCGCTAATTCTGTATAGACTACACTTTTTTTTTTTTTATCATCAGTGACATCTGGCATCGCGCACGGACATTTTTCTCCACTTAGTGCTCTGAAGTTAACAGACAAACACAAAAGGGGGAAAAAAATTACACCAATGATCACTAGGAGCTTTCATTTTTATTTTTTCCATGTAGTTTAATTCTTGAGCATCTTTTTAGGAAGTGGAAGATTGTGTCCTTTGGTAGATTTTTAGACTTCCTTTAATTGTTATTACACAGACACATACAATGAATCTGGCAACAAAATGTCATAGATTGGTAACTGATAACACAAAATAAATATGGAGGATACAAAAGTGCAAAATTGCTGAAGTAAATCCAAAGCCATGAGTGGCTGCAGTGTGAAGGTGAAAACGCACGCAGTAAATATAAATAAGAAATAAATCAGATGGACAGTGCAATATTGCACATATTTGGCATATTATTTCTTCCTTTTATGAAAAGTGTGTGTGTGTGTGTGTGTGTGTGTGTGTGTGTGTGTGTGTGTGTGTATGTGTGTGTATATATATATACACACACACACACATCCAAATGGTTAGCAACTTGCACAAGTATCCATCAATTGTCACATTTGAGATGTTCTGTCTTCACTGTTCTCCATAGGTCTGATCCCCTAAGCTAAATAGTCAACAAGAGTGGTTATGGATACCACCTCAAGATTGGTGCAATAAGTCACCTCTGTTATGTATAGTTTACAGAGTTCAATAATGCTAAACTAATTTCGTTATGCCTGTTTGTATGATTGGGCGAGACTGAGAGGATTGTGGGACACGTGCGCGAAAGTGTGAATCAAACAGATGACATTAACATGATCCAGTGTCGATGTAATTTCTCCATTTAACAAACACAACATTTGGTGTCAAGGATGGTTGATATCACTCTTCCAACTCCTGCTCCTTTCCTTGCGTTATCGGGTGAGCCTCCTATTTCATCGACCCATGGGTTACGGCCCTTTAAAACATTTTTGCCAGTGGTCAGACTGACAGACGTGAGTGCCACACGCAGAAAAGCCCTGCTGCTGCACTGTCTGGGAGTGAAAAGACAATGCGTGTTAGGGACTCTTGAGTCGGACGCTCCAACCTCGTACGATAAGTCTGTGAAGCTACTGAATGAACATTTTGTGGCTCCACAGAGTGCTCTCCTGTGTCGGTTTCTGTTTCACCAAAGATGCCAACTTCCCAACAAGTCCATGCAACGGTATGTGTCTAATCTCTGGGGACTGGCTAGCTTGAGCAAGTTCAGAGCGCTGCAAGATGAAATGACCCGAGACCTGCTGATAGACCACACCATCAATGCGAAACTCCCTGAGACTCTCTTATTAGAGCCGGATTATCTAGTGACGATTGTGCTGCAGATTGAGAGCGGGGCTACATGTGCATCAGCCCTTGCATCTCAGGACACATCTGCCGTGAGTACGACGGTGTGATGATCTGCAATTGCCCAAACGATGCAGTTCGCCAGCAGAGAGGACACTGCAGCTGACTCCTCCGACGTCACGCAACTGCAGCGACAACAACGGACCTGGTCCTGAGGCCAAGTATGGATGGCTGACTCCTCCGACATCATGCAACTACGGCGACAGCAACCGACCCGGTCCCGACACCAAGCACCGATATCGTGCCCCTTTGATCACTGTGAATCACTCAGTGATCACGCCAGTGATCCCTTCATTCTCACCACAGTCTGAACTGTTTCAGCCTTGTGGGTCTCCGCGACCAGTTCACACCCCTTCTAGACCTGGACATTTACAAGACTTTGTATCAGATTCAGATTCATTTTATTGTCATTGCACAGACCAATGGTCTGGCAACGAAATGTCATAAAAGCAGCAGCAG